>JAJOOF010001284.1:0-80359 GCA_029582545.1 Solanum lignicaule | reverse complement strand
GAATCTCACCTGAATCTACTTCAATGTAGGAGTCCAAATGTTCAAAATACAACTCAACTACTCTATCATTCGGGATAAATTTTTTAATTGAGAGAGCTTCTACTTCAGTAGACACTAATCTCCACCTATCACCGAACTTTCCAAATTTATGCCAAAATATTTCCGAGTCATTCATATAGCCGCACATAACAGCCATCTGCTTCAAATCTGCTAAATTAAGGTTTTTTGCTTCAACATAATCAAAATAGTCCACCATTCCTCCAACATAAGTTTTGCTTGGTTGATGCTTCATCAGTCCCATATGATTAATTTTAATACTAAAAAATCCAGCCTCGAACACCGGATCTGTAAAAAAAAATTATGAGGACCACCTACATATAATATTTTTGGGACCACTAGTGAATATCTTTTACGAGATTAAAGGCTTAGGTTCTGAGACCCTTATCTAAAACTTTATGCATTTGTAGAAAAACTCAAAACTAACAAAAGACAATACTTTTACCTAGACAGAGACATAAGAAGTCATAAGAGAAACAACAAAAAGAGTAGTAAAATACACGCAAAACATAAAATCTTACCATAATATAGAGTTGATTCTTTGTCACCATTTCTTTTGATGAACATTCTTGGTAATAAAGAAGAACGTAAGTATTTTTACTGCATATAGAATTCTATAGTGAAACTTCAAAGAGATGAAGATGGAGAAAATTAGGGCACCTTTGGCGCTATGGCTTATGAGGAGATGAGAAAGTTTTCGCGGTTTATTTTGAAGTGGGACCCGATGTTAAAGTTAACATGAGTTTTTTGATGTATCTGTTAGTTTTAGGTCAAAGGATCAAATTGATCCTCTTTTGTAATACATTAAGGACCATATAGATCATGTGAAATATATTAAGGGTCAACATAAAACAACCATTATACATCAAGGACCATTTTGATCATTTTCTCACCAAAGGTGCATTTCGAGATCCCGATTAATTTAAATTTGAATCATGTTAGTATGACTCGTTAAAAATGAGGCATTTCATATCTTAATTTTTTCATTTTCAGGATTCGAATTCATGACCTTGGTTAAGAATTGAAAAGTTCTACTATTCATCTCGATTCGGCACAACATTGCTAAAATAAATAAAGGAAAATTAACTAAAATAGTTATCCACCAAACTGATTAAACTAAAAATAGCCAATATATGTTATAACATGTGTATGATTGTGTATAATATATGTATACTGGCTAGAAAAATAAACAGATTATTTGTAAACCTCGTAAACCTGAGTATATATTATTGTATAGTTAGCTTGAGATCGTTGGAAAAATATTGTAAACGTTAAATCCTTGAATCCACCTCCTCATTAAATAACAATAGTTAAATATCTATATATTGTGGATTGGACTAGTTTGTGTTTTACTTAATGAGCATACACATGGTTTTTGTTAAATGAGTTTAATTATAAATGTACTTTTTTGTTGAGACAAATTAAAGGAAGCCCTAAGCACATAGATTTTGTCTAAGTGACTTTTATGTAATAAACAAACATGATTTTCCAAGCACATGGAAGAACCTTAACACCCCACACACATATAGACATACAGTGAATTCAAAATAAGTTCGAATTTCGAAATATAAAAGAACTAAACACATAAAAATATTCAAAGGTTCAATATAACGACTATGATAAGGGAGAACATTTACCCTAAAGGGGTGATTCTTCAACAAAAGCAATTCTCTTTCCCGCCTAGTCTTTCCTAGTATCAATATCTTTGTGGTCTCCGTTGAAAAGCCAGAATTAATTCAAGTGAATTAGTGAAGCAGAATAAATTAAAAATAACACTGATTTTCAAATATCATTTTACACTCTAAAAACAAAAATTGTTTTTTTCAAATTTCATAATTTTCATAGTCAAACGAGGTCTTTCTCAAACATATAAGCTTGTGGATTTCAATATAATTTCCAATTAAGCCCTTTGTCATCAAATAAGTAATTAAACGAAAATGACATTAGTTATTAAGAAGACAAACATGAGAAGGCAAAATTAAAACTTACAAATCTTTACAATGTTTTAATTTCATAAACATGATTTTAATTTATAGAGTATATGCCCTATTAATTAAACTAGTGATTAACTTTAAACAGAAAAGGCAAGATAGAACAAACAAATTTTATTTTTTTAAAAAAGGGCCCAACCGGGTTCGAACCGGTGACCTCTTGATCTGCAGTCAAATGCTCTACCACTGAGCTATGGACCCCTTGTTGTTAAAGTATTTCCTCCCTCTCAATTAATATGATACACTTTACCTTTTAGTCAATGCAAAAAATGACACATTTTCGTATTTGACAAATATTTAGTAACATTATCAAGATTTTATTATGTTAGGTTTTACTTATTTGACAAAAAAATCCACAAATATGAACATTCAGGTGTTGCCTTGATGTCATCTTCGTTGAGTTGTACCTGATGGGACCTTGATTATTATGTGTCATCTTTTAATTTGTTCATCTATCATTCAATCTGTATTTAGACCTATACAAGTGATATCTCCATAAACTTCTAATATTTCTCGATATAATTCTCTAAATAAATGTATTTAAAAACCATGTTGAGTATACATGAAGAAATAAGAATAGCTTACTTGCTCTCTTTAACATTTTTATCTTTTATCTTACAATATTGTTATTGTTTAAGGATTATTTTATGAATTGAATTGTCTTTTCCATCTTAATTTATGTGACATATTTTTCTTTTTCCATTCGTCTCAAAAAGAATCTTACAATTTCATAATTATAATAACTTAAAAGTTCTCATTTTACCTTTAATGAAATGATTTATAGTCATATAACTATAATTTTTTTACTTCAAATCACAAATTTTAAAAGTCATTCATTTTTTAACTCTGTGTTATTTCTAACAGTATCACATATATTGAGACGGAGGAAGTACATTTAAGCAATTTTTGACAGTCTAGTGTCTACAGCTTCTACATTTTAAAGCCCATATCAATTGTGGAGGAGTTTAAGATTCTATTTGATTATAGATTTTGAAAGCTTCTGTTTATAAAAATAAAAAAGTTAAAATATTACTGTCCATGGAATTTGATCTAACTTTTAAAATATTTTGAACATTTTTTTTCAAGATACCAGCATTTTGGGTGAAAAATTTCTCACTTACAAAATTTAATTTTTTTTTTCTAAGTAAGACGGATGTCTAAATAAAAATTTAAATTTCAAAAACTATTTCCAACACAACTTCAAAGGGATAACAATTCAAGAATTAAATATAACATTATGTTCCTCCAATTGGGTATGGATACTAATTAATCCCGAAAATTATTTTGTATTAAAATTCATGAATTTTGTTATCACATAAAAGTGGTGGAATAGCTAATCTCATAGAATAACGATGACATCCCATTTTGTCTGTTCCATCTTGACAATCAAACGATCCCTATTCCACAAACTCCAAATAATTGATACCTAAAAATATATTTTTTTTACATTTTTCTTATATGTATATATTTTATATTTTCCATCCATCTCTAGAGATTAATTTTTCCTTTGTTTGTTTCTCATTTAATATTCAATATTCGCTTCGAAATTTGACTGATTCAAATTCATGCCTAAAAAATCTCACTTTCGAATAAAAATGCTCCATACTACAATAATAACATATCCAGTAAAATCACCACTCCGCTAATAGGGCTTGATAGAATATACATAATAACATAAATTTTACTATTATCTCGTAGAGGTAGAGAGACTGTTTGACTTGAATGTAAGTATTATTTTGAGAGGGACCTAAGAGCTTTTTCATCATGGTTTAAAAATTAGGACCACATCTTTTATCTTTAAGGGCCTAAAACTGCCATCAAATAGTAGGGGTCCAATATCTATTGAAAATGATTGAACAAAACCCAATATTCCCTTACTTTTCATATGCACTTTGGGCCGCTCAAATTGATCGATTCAAAAACATAAAAGTATTCTAATTTTTCGAGTTTCATTTATTAACTATCAAATGTGTGATATTTCATCCGAATTGTCATTAATTATTTATCAAAATCATATTAACTATCATTAACTATTTATCGAAAAATATACCTCAACTATCAATTGTTTCCAAAACATATGTGAACCAGCATTATGTTATCAAAGTTATTTTTTTTTAGAGAGAACTAATGAAAACACCCATGAACTTGATATAAATTATCAATTATGTTCTCAAACTATTGACAGCCTTAAGAACACTCATCTACTTGACTAACTTAAATTAGGTACACATCAATCTGTTAAATTACATAGCAAGTGGACTCAAACCCGTGTAGAAGCATGTGACTCTTAATAAAAAGCCGTGAGAAGTTTTGAAAACACTCTTAACTTAGCAAAATTGTAAGGGTGTATTGCACTGATGTTGCAAGATCGGTGATATATTGAATTTCAATTAATAAAGTAAAATGATTATTTTTAAGGCCGCAAATAATTCAAAAAATGATTAGATTCTTTTAACTGATTCCACAAGGAAAATATCATTTTCTTAGAAACATTCCAAATGTATATTATATTTTTTTAAAAGGTACACAAATAAAATGGTTTCATCTAATAGTTAGTCAAAGTTCCTCAATTTCTGAAGTGAAAACGGAAAATGTTGTCCTTTTATAAGAGAACATTAATATATATAAAAACTATGAATTCATTACTAATATGTCACTAAATAGCCTAAAATGAACATGAGTTTTTTAATATTCCATAATTAAATAAGATTAACAATAGTTTTACTATTAGTGTACATGGATTTCTTTTTCTTCGCATATCTAACTCAAGTGACAAAAAAGGTAATAATAATTAATCTACCACTAAGTTAAAATTAAACTAGAAATAGAATTCAAAAAATATACGAAGCACTTCATTAACTTGTCATTAAAACATCACAATTTTTGACAAAATATCATAAATTAATTAATCATGCAAAGAGGCCGTTAATGCATGGATTTTTTCTCTTCACATATCCAACTCATGTGACAATTTAATAAAGATTAATCTAGCATTATAACTTAGAAGTTAAACTAGAAATTAAATATATTTTAATCAAAAACAATTCCTTAACTTGTCAATAACCCTCCTAACTACAACAATTTGAATCTAACTAGAGATGAAGAGTAATGAAACTTAAACATCAAACTAGACTAGACAACTAAAAACATCAAAATTCTTGAAAATTTTCAAATAAAGATAAATTTAGCATTATAACTTGAAATTAAACTACATATAGACATTAACAGAATAAAACAAATAGAAATAGACAAAAAAATAATATACAAAACACTTCATAAACTTGTCATTAAACCTCCTTACAACATTTTGAATCTACCTATATAAGAATTAAACTTGTCATCAAGCTAATCATCTAAAAACATCAAAATTCTTAAAATACTTATAAAGAGTAATAAACATTAATCTACCATTAAGTTGATTAAACTAAAATTAAACAAAAATAATATACAAAACACTTCCTTAACTTGTCATTAGTCCTCCTTACATCATTTTCAAAGCTAACTAAAGAAAAATCAAACTAGTTAGCACCTAACCATCTAAAAACATCAAAATTCTTATAATTTTTTTTTGGGGGGGGGGAGGGGAGGGGAGGGGTGGGGGGGCGTAAGTGATGAATAATATTACTAACAAAAAAAACCAAAGTTACCATTATCAAAGTTAAGTGCATAACTTAAAGGATCATAATGAAAACTCAACTTGTTGTTACTCTTCTTGTTCTTCTTTTGATTCAAGAATTCACTTCTCAATTTCAAGAAAATGTTCCTCAACTTCTTTTTCCTATACAAAAAAACCAATCTTGAGTTGCAACACATTTCAACTACAAACCCCATCTCTAGAAAAAAAAATCAAGATTTTTTTCTTCAAATTTAAGAAAAGGTAATGTGTAGAATGGAGTAATAAAGAAGAGATAAATAGGGAGAATTTTGTGGTTTGGTTTTTTGTGGATGTTTTTTAGGGTGTGTTTGGGTTGCAATGTAAGAGAGGGAGCAGAGTATTGAGACAGAGTTGTAGCTATTTGAGTGACTAAAGTATTGTCAAATGTCTATCATATGGTATACTATGAAAAGTGGTTTTGTTTTTTTGGGATTTGGGGTTATTTGGGTTGTAAGAAGGTTCTTTCTTTACTTTATTGCCTTTTGGTAAAAAAGGGTTTAGATTTTGTGTATTATGGATAGTTTTTGTGTATCTTGACTAAATTTTATTTGAGATATTTTTTTTGTTTGACTTAATACGATAATTGAGAAAAAAAATTAAAGACTTTTAAAATTTGTGTTTTTAAATAATTGTTAGATGTTTATGTGGTTGAAAATTATTTTATTAAGGGTTTAGATTTTGTGCATTAATGATAATTTTCGTGTATTTTGACTAATTTTGTCTGAGGTGTTTTTTCTGTTTCATTTTATGTGAGACTGTTTGACTTGATATAATATTTAAGAAAATAATGAAGATCTTTGAAAATATTATGTTTTAAAATAATTGTTAGATATTTATGTGACTGCAAATCAATTTATTAAGATTTTAGATTTTGTGTATCAATGATAACTTTGTGTATTTTGACTAATTTTTTATGTTACCTTTAGTGCATTTAACTAATTTCTTAGGTTAGCTTTAGTGTATTTTGACTAATTTGTTGAGGTATATCTCTATTTTCTATTAATATAGATATCGAGTAATCATGTCCATCAAAATTTAATTAGATGAGAAAAAACAAATATTTTTATTACTGTTGAAATTTGAACCCGAAACCTTATAGTATACTTTATTAAATCACTAGGATATACCCTAATGCAAAATCCTCTCACGATTTGATCACTTAAAAGATAACATATGGTAAATATCTATTGATAACCTAGAATAAATGAATAGTTTGTTGTAATTTAAAGAATAAAGTAATTAATAATTTGCTATAACTTAATAAATAGCATTCTTAATTTTAATTTATTTTTACATGATAATATATTTATAAGTAACTAAATCCTTTAAAAGAATTCACATTCTTAATAATAGTAAAGAGGAATAATAAACTTTTGAGAAGAAAATGGTGAATTAGTCACAAAAATCATAAAAACATCTAATCCCCAAAGATTTGATAGTATAACATCTTTACTTTATTGAAAATTGCAAGAACCTTACATGTTATAGTTGTTAGTATCAATTATTATGTTCTTTGGTTGAAGTGTGAGATATGTTTCAACAAAATTCATAACTCAACAATTAATAATTTCATTCGAAAGAATATCGTGTATTCATACGCTTCATATTCGCTTAAAGTTTACTTTCAGAAATATAGTCATTTTTTACCCCTCACGTCAATATTATTATAATTACTATAACTCAACTTCAAACTAATTTATGTTTAATTATATAAATCCTCACTAACATATAAATTTTTTTTATGTTTTTTTCAATTAGAAATCTTTTGAAAACCAATCTATTTTCTAGTCATTTTCAAAACTAGGGGATAGGGGATGGAGGGGTGGCGTGGGGGTTGTTATGGTCACATGGTCTTTGGTCAAGATTACAATAATATAGTAAAATGTACAACAAGATATTGAAGTTTGATTGGATAGGCTATATACATGTGGATTCTGTTTCTGTTACTATTGACATATAGATAGATTATTTATCTTTTCCTTACAACACTTTTAAGGTTTGTAAATTAAGTAGTATTACTATTATTTAGATCATATAATTTGTACTTTAAACCCTTGAGATTTCTCACCTTGACATTAAGGTCTCTAAAGATATTGAAAGTTACAAAATACTTCCTCAAACAAGAACCACAAAGAGGAAAACAAATCCTAGGTTAAGTACTCAATCTGTTTCGATTTGTTTGCCTTAATTCGATGTATGAAATCAAAAGGTATATTGTCCTATTATTGTACTCAAAATTTTTAAGGATATTCCTTGATAATCTTATTGAGTCTATGTGTTCTTTATTGTTATCAATTTTGATTAACTTAACATATAGCAACTAAATGATGAGTGTCATGTCGTAGGTTCAATTTGGTTCATGATATATACTCGTTTCATTTCAATTTATGTATGATGCACAATAATTTGATATAAAGTTTGAAACAGAAAAATTGAAACTTGTCAAAACAGGTCATAAATATTTGTGTCACTATGAATCATTTCACTAAGCGAAAATGAGAATTTAAAATTAAATTATTTTAAAATACAAAAATATAATTCCATTCTGCATAGATTAAAAGAAAAATATATCATATAAGTTGGTTTAAGATGAATAATAATATAACACTTGTGTATTTTAGTTTTACATCCGATTAGTGATAGCCCCTCTAAGACCCGATTAGGTTGGATCCACACCAAAAATATCACTTTTGCTCATAAAATGATGTCTATCAAAAACGATCGTAGAGTATTAAGGGAACACTTATCAATTAATGTATTGAACTATTGACTCGAGAGTTATTTAAAAAAACTTCTCTACTCTACAAAGATAAGAATAAAATCTACGTATATTCTTCTTAATTTAATACTGGCATAAATCACATTCGAACACATTATCAAATGACCCCTTATGATTGAACTTGGTGCCAAATAAATATACAATATAGAGGTCAAATGTATCAATCCCTATAGTTAACTAGGGAAGTAAAAGGTCATTATATAATTCTCTTGATTGTGACAAAATTGACAAAAAGAAGTGTAAACTATGGGGACCAATCTAAACACAAAGAAAAATAGATAAGGTAGAAATGACAAGTAGTAGTATTTATTAGGGGTGTAGGGTGTTGGGGAGCTAAAATTCTATATAGTAAATGAGAACAGAATAGAACTGTGTGAATGTGAAATGTAAGATGTGAAAAAAGAAGGCATTAATCCTTGAGCCACTCCCTTTTCACAGTACTTTTAGCTTAGGAAGAAAAAAATGGAGAGATAGATTATTCGGAATCTATATTGGAGTCTCGACTAAATTTGGATCGCATATTATAGGATTTATTTGGAGGTGACGTTTTTAATATTATTCTCTCCATACCCAAGGCTTGGCTCGGAGTTGTTTGGTTAAGGATGAAGCAGTCTCACCACTGCACCACAACTCATGTTGGTAAATAGAGAGATAGATAGTAATTCTTTTGTTTGTGATGTTGTTTGACTTGATACATATTTTTTTTTTTAAAATGAAGTTTTTAAAAATTTATGATATGAAATAAGTAATAAATGATTGTATTACTATTAATTATTTCATTAACAGTAAAATAAATATTTTAATATTTAATTGTTACTGAATATAAAAATATATTTTTTAGCCGACTAAAACCTAAAACAGAAAATGTATACTTAGTTTTGGATATAATTCAAAAACAATTTTAAAAAAATCATATGATGAATTTTTATATTTGAAATTATGTAATACATTATATTTTGATTAAGAATAAGATATAAAAAAATCAACGGTTTCTTCATTTACTGTAACAACATATATATTTTGAATAAAAATCACTTATTATAAATTAAAATGAGTACTATTTTCTCAAATATCGTGCAAGAGAATTTCGAATAAATAATTTAAAATGGGAAAAATACGTCACAATAATTAATCAGTACCTTTTTGTTTCATTTTACTTGATATAATTTTCTTTTTAAAAAGGGAAAAAAAATTAAAATCTATAATTTAAAATAAGTTTTAAATATTTATATGTTTATAAATTGAAAGTCAAAAATGGGATGGAGGAAGGAAGTACTGTTATTCAAAAGACAAAAAATATTATTCTAAATTGAAAAAAAAAAACATAAAAAAAAAACAATAAAATAAATAAATAAATAAAATAGAATTTTGGGGTGGGCTGGAGAGGGGGGTAGGTGTCGTGCGTGTGGGGGCAGAGATAATGTCGGGACAACCTTCTGGCCTAAGCAATTCGTATACAGATCTAGTCAAGTCCCTTTCACCCTTTTTTTTTTCTTTTCAATTTTCGATATTTAGCGAGTTATTTTTGGGTGAAGTTTTATTCTACGTTTGGCTAAAAATTTTGAAAAAATATTCGACGTATTAAAGGAATATAACATATATACACAATATTTAAAAGTTATTAAAAATATTTATAAGTTTGTATTAACAATTTATAATGAATATGTTTCGTGAAAAGTCATGACAACGAATACAATTAATATGAATTTGAAAAAAAAAATACCATTGATTTATATATAAAAAATTACTATTTCTCTTTTAATCGAAAGTAAATCCGGATAGTTAAAATGTATATTAACTGTACAAAGTTTGTACAATGAACTAGGATTGAAATTCATCCCAAAATTGTAAATGTTAGGTATTTTTATAAAATATAAAAATTTGGGATAATTTTTAAATTTTTAAAAATTCTCAAATATTAAAATTTGGCCCAAATACTAATTTTTCTAGTATTTGAGAACTTGGTATGTTTGTCAAATAGTGACAAGTTGTATGATCAAACTATTTCCCAAATTTTTCATAAGTATAGTTGGGAATATTGGAGCCAAACAACACTTTGTTTGGACATACGATTTCATCTCGTTATTTCAAATCATGAGATGAAATCTCAATTCTCCAAAAAATTTAATTTGAGAATGACATATCATAATTTTACGGAGTATGAACATGGTGGTATAGTTACTAATGAACTTTTACAAATTTGGTAACACTGTATAAAAAAAATTGGGAGGATTTTGATAAATTTCACAATTTACGAAAATTTTATAATTATAAGCAAAAAATACAACTTAAAAATCTAAATTATATGTTCCAACAAAACTTCTAACTTCATCTTACATAATTTCAAATTTATAATTACATCTGATAAAATTTATTTATAACAATAACATTTCAAATATAATTTTCTTACTTCTCAAAAGTTTCATGAAAGAATATCACAGTTTATATTGACGTTGCTTTCACTTTAATTAATATTATAACAAAAATAGTTTGTAGTTATTCTTGATACAAGGAATAATAATAATAACAACAAAAACTTTTTATGTCCAAATATACATTTATTTTTTTTGGTTTCCCACCCGGAATTTAAATTGAAGCTCTGATTAAATTCAAATCGCGCACTACAACACCTATTCGACGGTGACGCTCCCAACATAATTTTCTTCATACCCATGAGTTGAACCCGACGATTAAAAGTGAAACATTTCTACAGTGTATCACAACCCATATCGGTAAATATACATTTAATTTTAATGGAGGAATAACTATCTTCTTGACAAAATCTAACAATACCTAGAGGTTTCTAGAGGTAAATAGAGAGGAGAAAAAAAAAACAGCAATGATCTGAACATCATGTGATACATGATTAATTCTAGCAATTAATGTCACCTATACAACCTATATATATATATATAGATTATGAATTTGAGTCCTCAAAATAATTAATGATTTCTTTATTTATTTTACTTTTATTTGGTTTAACCTTTAGAAAGAAGAATTTTTAAATTTTAGGGTTTTAAATTAAAGATATACAATTATTCAGTGAAATCCCACTATGTAAGATTTGAAAAGGGTAAAGTGTATGTAGATTTTACCTTTAAGATTGTTTTCGAAAAATCCTATGGGCTTAAGTGCATCAAACTCAAGTAAAAAAAGAAGAAAAACAATGAAAAAAGCATAGCACTGTTAATTGTCAAGTCTACGAAAAATAACAATAACAACAATGATAATCAAAATAAAATAAACAACATATGATCAAAACTAGTTAGTACTACGACATACACTAACAAGCCTAAACCTACACAAAGTAAGAAAGCATGTTACCCAGGGGCAGAGCCAATATTCTGGGGTTCATCCGAACCCCCCTTGGCAGAAAATATTACTGTTTATACATGGTTAATTTTTTTTTTTTTTTTATATATATATGTTATAGATGTTGAACCCCTTTGGTTAGTTCCTATGTTTACTTCTTTAGATTTTGAAACCCTTGTTAAAAATCGTAGCTATGCCACTGATGCTACCCCTACCAACCTTTTACTAATACGCGACCTCCTCTTCTTCATATCTAGAGTTCCTCAATAATATAAAGTTGTGTAATGTCCTATCTAATCACGTCTTCCCGATACCATTTCAATTTTATAGTGTTAAATATGTCATATAAAAAATAAAAATAAAAATATTACAAAAAAAACTAAAATGAAAAGAAGCAAACAAACAAATTAAAACAAAGAAAGTATCATTTATTTTAAAATAAATATCTACGTCATCACATACTATTTGAAATGCAATCCTTCTCGAAATTTTACTAACGCAAAATATTTTATGCATCGATCCGCTCTTTTGTTTTCAGAGGGAAGAAAAAGTGATATAAAAATATTTCAGAGAATCCTTTTGTGAAAATCGAGTTATTAACGGAAAAGGCAAAAAGTAGTCTGTAAAATTTTTAAAAAGTACTACTTTTAATAGGCCCCTATATAGACATATATGAATTTTATTTAAAAGCCTACATTTTTTTGAACAGAATTTTTTTTGCTGTCTTTCTGAAGAAGAGAATGACCATGAAAAGACATGTCAGAAGTTGAATTATATAAGTTTTGTATTTTAATAGTTTAAATTTTTTATTAGATTTTATTAATAATAACTTATATATATAATTTAACATAAATATAAAAATATAAATAAAAAACTATTGAATTTAATCGAACATGTGAACAAAACTCTAGTTCTCTTTATTTGTAATGTAGTAGTACGATTATAATGCATATTATAGGAATTGACATGGTAGACGAACGAGATTGATATGGATTGTAATGGGATGGTTAGGATTTTAATATTTTTATAGTCACAAATTTTGTGTTTAAGCTTCTGAAAAATGAATTAAAATTAATCTATTCGTTTCAATTTATATGATACATTTTTTTAGTTAGATAAAAAAGGGCAAATTACAGAAATCACATACTTTTAAGGCAAAATTACAATCTATCCCTTAAAAGTTTATAATTACAGAAATCTCTCAAACGGATACAATAATATAAGCGCTGATACATTAATCTGATACGCGAGATACATTAATTGTTAAGTAAGATACATTACATTTTATACATGATACACTAATCTGATACGCGAGATACAATAATATAAACGCTGATACATTAATCTGATGGCGAGATACAATAATATAAACGCTGATACATTAATCTGATGGCGAGATACACTAATCTGATGCACGAAAATGAGGGATTTTGGAAATTTGTAAAACTTATAGGGGATAATGGTAATAATAAGTAAACTAAAAGGTGTGATTTTTGTAATTTTTCCAAAAAAAAAATGACACATTTTTATATTTGGTTTTAACTTTAAAATATTTTTTTTAACTTTGAGAAAATAATTTATATTCATAACAATATATAACTTATTTTAGACCACAAATTTCAAAATCTTTTCTTTTTAAACTTTATATCAGGTCAAATAACATTATATAAATCGAGACGGAAGTAGCATGCTTAACAAATTCTCAACAAATAGAATTTGAATAGTTTAGATGGCAGCATAGATGAATATAATTTCTACATAAAAAATTATGGTGATGTGATAATTAAATCCTTGAAAAATCGCTTAATAAAAATATTTTACAATGACCCCACTTTCTTATAGCTTTGTAATTCATGAATGCAGGTTCTTGATCTCGAAATAATTGTAAGTTGCGGAACATAATTGCAGATCTTCTAGCAAAGGAAGATCGAGGAGTACATTTTTTTAGAATAGAATCGTAATTTTGATAGTTCCTCTTATATTTGCTAATGAAGTAATATGAACACACATCTTAAAAAAAATACTTTTGAGCATCAAAATTCAAATTTTGACCAACAATAATAATCAAGTTACATATTTTATTTACTTTTCGAATTTATTTAATCTATTCTTTGATAGCCACTATTGAGAAAAACAATTTGAACACACAAAATCAAGAGTTATAAATTAACCAAAGTTTTAATAAATATTGTGATGTATCAATCACCATATTATTCAAACTGATAAAAACAGATGGATGTGAAAGTGATAGTCTCATATCATTGAAAAACTAATAGATAATATCCAGTTGCAACTTTCTTTTGACCAATAGGTCTTCAAACATATTCAATGACTCTTTTTTTTCACTTGATATTCGATATTTATTTTATCCCTCAATTTATCTGGAGTCGCACATCAAAATTGTAGAAGGTACCTTATTTTGTAGATAGCTATTTAACCTATAACAAATTTTATAATCTTTTTTCATATCTACACCACTTTGAAACAAGACATGTTATATATCTGAAGTTTCATATGATTGAAATTCAAATAAAATATCTGACATCCAGACTTGTAAATGTCTGAAGTTGTTTCGAAGCACTACTTGTATAACATAAATGATAGTTTCAAAATCGAGTATATATACACTTGATCAATTTGCATCGCATAATGCACATTAAAGGAAAAAACGTCCCCTACCATGATTGTTACATTCCTAAGATTCGAACCCGGACATGTATCAAGGTCGTAAAATCTTATCCATCATGATTTTCCTCACATTTATTTCTGAATCATAAATATCCTTTGTTATCTTGGACCATAATGTTAGGTACTTACTTAATTTTCCTATATGTACATATTTGATTTTATTGCAAGGCCATGGCTTTATACAAATGCATCATTTTGATCCAGCATTAATTAAAAAGGTAACATTCCAACCAAGAATAACACAATTTATTCTAAGAACTTAACAACATCACATTATCTTTAGCCTATCTTATTTTTTCGACATTACAAGTTTCACATTGTAAAAAAACTTACCCGGGTAAATATCTCGAGTAACCTGATAATACTTTTTACAATGACGGCATATATAACTTAAACGTGTGGTCAGGTTCTCCCTGCATAATGAACTTCTAGCTTAAGATAAACAGTTGAGCATCACCAGATAATGAAAATACCAGCGAACGATAGGCGCTTAGTAAAGCTTAAAGTATTATTATGGATAGCAAATAATCAGGACAGTCATCTACTACTGTCTTTGCAAGAAAAATCTGTTACTACAAACTATAATTACTAACCGGTCTACATGTAGGGTTGATAAGCTGTTGGCGTTCCGCTACCTGCATAATTGCCATAAGAACTTGCATTAATTCTCTCATCTGCTGTTGGCAATATGCCGCCTGAATAACTTGCATAACTGGATGATAGAGGAGCAGCTGTATAAGAACTTGCAGCGATTCCCTCGTCAGCTGGATAATAATATGATCTTTGCTCGTAGGATTGCTGGGGATATGTGGCTTGACTTGGAGGTTGATAATCATAAGATGTACTGAGATAAGCGTACTTATCGAGCAATCCTGCATGAGGTGCTCTCTCAACAAGAACAGAGGGGACAAGTCTGCTTGGGTTATTAGCAGCTGCTCTCTCAATTAAAACAGATTGGGGATGTATGCTAAGAACGTTAGGATGTCTGATAGATCCATGCGTTCCTCCAGTTACTCGAGGTCTCTTGAAATGCTGGTGTTTACCTGATCCAGAAGGTCTTTTCTTATCATTAGACCGGTCTCTGTCGTTAGAAATGGCTTTCTCCAACTGAGCAACCCTTCTCAGCAGTGGATCAAGTGGATATTCTGCTTCAAGCTTGTAATCTCGAATACATTGTACTATTGCCTTTACAGCTGCAAGTTCCTGCGTGTTTGCACTATATTCTGTAAGCAAGTTTGCAAAATAAGAGGTAAAATTGCCTCCCTCCCCCTTTTTGCTTTTTGCCTCTATTTTTGCTTCTGATTCACAAATTACAAGTAACAACTTGGACTTGGTGATATTTTATTGTTGAACCTCAGAAAGAATTCTTATTCACAAGTTCACAAAATAAGAGATAAAGTGGGCGACACGAAGGCACCAAAATATAGTTTTCTTTACATGATGTGCAGTATGAATGCTATAATAAGAATAGAGAAAAAGAGGCCAATAATCTAAAGCCAGTGTTGTTTATAAGCAGTACGATTTTTATCATACTACCTAGGACGGTGACAGAGGCAATCCTGAGTTAGGAGTTAGAAGAAGATAGGGAGAAAAAAGAAAGTTTGCCTAGGGGTAGAGGGGCAGATCCATCATGCTTCGAACTGTACACCACTCGTCCTTGCAGATTATTTGATTATCAACAAAAAAGGAAGTCTGCTTAAGAACAACTCTACATATTTTTTGAATAATTTGGCATTAAAGAAATAGGAAACTGTTCCAAAGCAATGAAATCAATGTAACAACTATGTAAAAGTCTTCTTTTGTATTCCTGAACTTTTTTTGGAGCAAGGAGAAAATATCTCTTTGTATAGATTATTTGGCCAACATAATAGATGTATTTTGATACTATTTAGATATTTTTAGACACGGATTTCAGTGTTTTATTTCATGAAATTTCCATTGATTAACCAAAGATTATGAAAGGTCATATACATCATGTTCATGGTAACTTAAGGCCATTATTTTCTTCACTCTCAATAATAGATTACTTTTTTGTATTCTAAGGGCTACAATAGCCTCGAGTATGCATATTCCATATCCATATATAAAACACAGGAGGATTAATACTTGTAATAATCAATGACTCCATCTACGTATATCATTGATCATTGGAAGTTAACTGTGCATGCATGCAACTCTATTGACAGACATTTATGCTACCAAACGGTCAAATTTAACAAATGCACAACAACCAAGGGACTAATGTGGCTAGCAGTACCTCTGCATTCCCCGAGTTACCTCCCTTCCCTTGTGCGTTTCGTCTCAAGTCCTTCAAATAGCCTTTCAGGAGCGGAACAAGGGGAAATCTTTCAGTCAGCTCGAAAGAATGAATAAAACGAGCAGCATCAATTTGCTTCTCACTATGAATCAATGCTTCAATGACACCTGCAAAGAAATAATAATATTATTAAACACCATAAACGGTTGCATACATTTCTAATGAAGTAAGATGGTTGCATCATTTTGAGAAGCAGCAGCTATTAGATGCTTCATTAGAAAAATTCCTCGCAGAGTATACTATAAAGGTCCAAGATCATCTGGTGAAAAGAGCATCTCAAAAGAAATGATCTGTCCCCAGATTGCATCAGGTCAGTTAAAAAAACCAACCTGGCATTTTGTGTGCTAAGCCAAGAGAACGGCAGAGCTCAGGTCCCTGCCTATTGTGAGCCACTGCAAGAACAAGCTTGCAGAGCTCTTCTTCATCAAACTCTGAAGCAATCCTAAAAGTTGCAAGGAGCTGCAAAAATGCCTCAGTTTCCAATGAAGCTTGATTGGCAGCATCAGTTCCTGCAGTAGCCAACTTAGGCTTCCATTCATCAGCAATGGCCTTGGCTTGCTGCTTAATTTCAGGGTACAGAAGGTGATCAGCACCTGGTTTAGCCTTTGCCAACAAGGAGGCTATGGCTTCCATACAAACAAGGCAGGCTTGGCGCAAGCTATGGATAGCATTTTTGCCTTTCCCATCTTGAGAGTTAGATTCATCATTAGAGTAGAAGAACTCAAGTGAAGCCAGTACCAAATGGCCTGGTTCAGTTGCACCATGAAGGGCAACAGAGAGTTCCTCAGAAATTGAGGTCATTTTCTTTTTACTCTCTATAATATAATGCAGAAGCCCTTTTGCATCCATCTGCTCACATAATTGTGTCAGTTCTGGTCGAGGTTCGACCTTGCCAGAAGCACCATCAGCATTTTCAGCAGCACTGCCAGAGGATTTTACCTCTGAGCCAATATGAAGTGCATTTGTTATACCAAGAGAGCTGCTTACCTCAATGTCTTTGCTGTCCTCTGCATCTGTATGCTCGAGAGATTCCACTTGATGATCTCCCCGTGCTGCAGCAATTGCAGACACTGCAGCATCTTTAAGTTCTTGCAAGTGATCCCACAACTTCTGTTCCCTAGCAGCAATATCTGCCTCTCGTGAAGCAATCAGCAGATGAGCATCAGATTCTTGTTCCTTAAAGGCCTTCTCTCTAATTTCCAGTTCCAAGGATTTTTTCACTACTGCAGCCTCCAGATTCCGGAAGTGTCCTACAATATCCTTGATTAAATCCTTATCTATGGATGCATTTTCATGAGATTCAAGATCATTTAATGCCTTCCCCAATTGTTCAATAAGGGATGGTACGTTACTGATCATCATTTGAAGATCCGTTTCAGCCATGGTCACTCAAATATCTGCAATATCAGGAGATCACAGAGTTCATTAAAGAAATGAATCAAAACTCAGTATACAATAAAACATCTCCTCAAGATCTGGGCACCATCATGCAAACTCCTCAGCCCAATCCCAAGAAGAACAAAAGGAAAGAATCCTCATCATGCAACCAAAATAGAGAAAAGAAATAATGGCTGAAGTATCATTAGGCTTTATTGCTCAGACACTCAAAAAATGACGTTACACCTCTGTTGGATTCTCAAAAATGCACTACTTTTGGAGGACCTGACACATAATAGGCGATTTACTCGAAGAACTAGAACAAAATAGTCATTAGGCCCTTTTGGCATGTGCAATAGCAATAGCACGCGAATTAAGATGATATTTATTATACACCATGAAGTGAAGTGAAATCCTAGATTCTTACAGTTTAAAGAATATATTTAAGAACCCACACATAATTTACCATTTCCATTGGGTGAACAAGTTGGAAGCCTGGTGATATTTGATTTGGGGGGGGGGAGGTTGACGCCTGCCTTGTGCCTAGGAATTCCTACCATAGCATGTGACCTACTTCAGTACTTTTCATTTCATTCAGTAAAACATAAGAGGCACTGCATACCAGAGTTAATGGATGTGTCCATTCCATTGAGATATAGGAGTAATTAATAATTGTATATATTTTATAGCCTTTTACTTTCACTTTCTCTTCATTCTTTAAACACACACACGCACGCACATATGTATGATTTCTCTGTATTAATTTTATAGCCTTTTACTTTCACTTCCACTTCATTCTTTATACACACTCACACGCGCACACCTGTATGATTTCTCTGTATACATTTCCCTCCAGTTGAATCTGTTTCACCCAAATACCAAATAATTTGTCTCATAAGGCAATTTAGACGTTTTCTCATCTCAAAAGTTCACTAAACATTTACCCCTAAACTCAGTGACAGATCCAACATTTTAAGGTCCTGGGTGCTCCATTAACTACCAATAAAAAAATTTAAGTACACAAATTTAACACTTGTCATAAAAAAGACAATCATATTTGAACACAATAGTGTAAAAAATCAATAAGAAAACTATAATAAATATTATCTTGGATAAAGCAAAAAGGAAAAGATTTTACATAAAATTTTTTTAGGGCAGCTAGTGAAAGAGACAAAAGCACAATCAGCATAGGGAGAATAAAATAAAAGAATGTCTAATATAATAGCATAGATCAGCTCATGGTACAAGGAGAAATTACTCAAGAGCCACACAAGATTAAAGGGGAAATCATTGTTTCTATTGAAAAATTGTACACTAAAACTGCTCAACGGAGGCCTACTTATCAAGATGTCCAATGTCCAGTCATAACAGAGTAGGAAAAAGAACCATTACAAGCCAACTTTGAAGAGAGTGAAGTGTTGAGATGTCTGAAGATGTGTGCAGTGGGTAAGGCACCTGGTCCTGATAGATTCACTATGAGATTCTTCATCAAGTGTTGGGAAATTGTTAAACGAGACATAATGGATACTTTTCAAAAACTTCCACGAACAAGAAGTTTTTGAGAAAAGTTTTTATGCAACATTCATTGTACTCATACCAAAGAAGAAAGGAGCAAAGGAGCTAAGGAATTTCAGACCTATAAGCTTGATAGGTAGCATGTACAAACTACTCTCCAAAGTACCGCCTGAGAGGCTGAAAGGGGTGATTTATAATTGGTTGATTCCCGACATATGGCATTTATTAGAGGTAGACAGATCATGGATGCTGTGTTTATTGCTAATGAAGCTATAGATTCCAGAATCAACCAGAAGAAACATGGTATACTATGCAAGCTGGACATAGAGAAAGCATATGATCATGTCAACGGGAGGTATCTACTGAAGATGTTGGAAAGAATGGGCTTCGGCCAGAAAAGGTTGAGATGGATAAAGTACTGTATTTCAACTTTCAAGTTTTCCGTGCTTATTAATGGAGCCCCTGCAGGATTTTCAATACTCAAAGAGGTCTTAGGCAAGGTAGCCCATCACCTTTTTTGTTCTTAATCACTATGAAGGGGTTGAATAGTATGATCAAAACAACAAACAACAGAGCCTGGTTGAAAAAGTTTTGATGTTGCTAGAGAGGGTGGTGATAGTTTGGAGGTGACACACCTGCAGTAACAGGTGATACCCTAAGTTTTTGTGATGCTGAGGAACAACAAATGAAATATTTGAGGGTTATACACTTATAATGATTCTGTTTGAAGGAATGTCTGGACTACATATCAACGGAAGGAAGACCTTAGTGTATTTAATCAATGAAACCATTAATATGAACTGCCTAGCAGCAATCCTTCGTGGGGAAATTGGTACTCTACCAACAACTTACTTGGGCATGCCTCTAGGTGGAGAATACAACTCTATTGATATGGAATGGTGTGCTAGAGAAGTGTGAAAATAAATTGACTAGATGAAAAACTCAATATCTGTCCTTCGGAGGCAACCTAACTCTCATTAATTCAGTCCTAGATGCCTTGCCAACTTAATGATGACCTTGTTCCCAATACAACAAGAGTCATCAAGAGACTGGACAATATCAGGAGAAAGTTTCTATGGCATGGCAACAAGGAGAGAAAAGGCTTCCATCTAGTGAAGTGGAAAGTAGTGATAACTAGCAAGAAGGTAGGCGATATGGGGATAAAGAACCTGAAGGTGCAAAGTAAAGCTCTCAGAATGAAATAGTTGTGGAAGTTTTGCCAATGAAAATCATATGCTATGGAAAAGGGTAATAAGTGCAAAATATGAAGGTGAAGATATGTGGATGACCAAAGAGGTGATTATACCTTATGGAGTGAGTTTGTGGAGATCAATAAGAGACATGTCGGAGGAAGTTAAGAGTAATGCAAAGATCAAAGTTGTAATAGAAGTAAGACAAGATTTTGGAAAGATGAGTGACATGAAAAGGGAAACCTGGAATCCCTGACATATACAATATAGTTCTGGGACAACAAAATATTATAGCAGAATTATGGACAAAACAGGGGTGGAGCTTTAATTTCAGAAGAGAATATAATGACTGGGAAATAGCAAGAGTGGCGAAATTTCTCAACACTGTGGAAGCTTTTAATGGGCTACAAACAGGGGAAGATGTTATGTGGTGGAAGGGAAATAGCAGAGGGGAATGCAAAGTTAACTCAGCCTACAAGTTGATGGATCAGACAACCCCACAAACACATAGTTGGCCATGGAAACAAATATGGAGAAGCAAAATACCTCATATAATCTCATGTTTCATATGGTTATTTGCCAAAGAAGTTGCTCTGACTCAAGATAACTTGAAGAAAAGAGGGATAACCTTATGCTCTAGTTGTTTTCTTTGTGGGGAGGCATTAGAGAAAGTGAGTCATCTATTCCTACACTGCAAGTATACCCAAATTTTATCCAATACTAAATATTTTTTCTTTTAAGGCAATTTAGATATTATCTAAAACTACCTATCATTCCATTTATGTCACTATTTACTGTTTCTAGCACTCCAAATTTTGTGGTAGTGATTGTTTCGCTTTTAGTATACTACTTCATGCTTTCTTTAGCATTTTATCTTGGTTTCTTCACTCCCATTGTTTCTAATTTCGAACTGCTTTACAATGCTTTTACTTACATTGAGGGTCTATCGGAAACCACCTATCCTCTTTACCTTCTAGAGATAAGGTCTGCGTACACACTACCCTCCCCATACCCCACTTTGTGTGATTACACGGGATATGTTGTTGTTTTTGTTTCCCTAACACAAACATACAATTCTATAACCAAAATATAAATTGATACTATTCCTTTTACCGTTAAACCCAATACACATTTCTCCAAATATCATCAAATAGCATGATATACATATAGATTACAACGAATTGAAAGAACATGCTTAAAATTATATCCATGGAAGCTTACAAACCCTAACTATTTCCCAATTTTCAGCACAATAGAGATATAAACAGCAAAAAAAAAAAAAAACGAAGATAACCAATTATATATCATGGAAAAATCATATAAAAAAAATGCAAATAGAAATTCTACAGTCTGAAGGAACCTGACAGAGAAGAGGGCCAAATCCGGAAGGTCGCCGGAGCTCCGATTCGGAATTTCGGTGGTTACAAATTTCAGAAGCAGAAACGAACCGTCAGTGAATATAGAATTATCTGGTTTTCGAATTTGCACTAAAAGGTTTGGGCCTAAAATTTGATTATTAATGCTTTATGGGCAAACAATAAGCCCATTATAGCTCAGTTCTAGCCCAGTATGAATAAGCCTTTTAACATGGAGTTCATAGCTCTTCATATATACTATTATTATCTATGCTTTCAAAATATTACATATCTTACCACTAATTAAGAGTTTTCTACCATATATTGAGAAAAATACACTTAGATTTGTATATTTTTGCTACTAGATACACCAAAATAGGGAGAGAGGCGAGTGAGATGGGGAGGGACGCATGCGAGATTTTGTTATGTATCACAGATAGATAGGAAAGTGGCGAGCAAGATAGGAGAGAGGCAAGAAAGAATTTTTATGCATCCTAGATACATGCAAATTCACTTGGATACAATGTAGTTAGAACAAATTTGACCTCATGAATCTTGAGATACATGTATCTAGACATACCTGGACGCACCAAAATCTTGTAAGATACATAATATTACAAATTAGAGTGTATCTAAGCAAATAGCTTCTAAACTAGTGGAATTTATGTAAGTTTTCATATTAACATTTTGCCTTTTTTTATTATTTTTGTTTGATTTTGGGGTGAAGTGCACAAATAGTTGCTTTTAGAATCACTATTTCAAAAAAAAAAGTAGCGCGCCCACGAAGGTGGTCGAGTTGGTTATTGAGTAGGTGATCTTTTAAATGGAGGGTTCATATAAGTTTCCAATCCTCTGTATGTTTTTTTTAATCGAACTCATTGCACGAGATTTACCTAATGCGGTTTATCTCTTCTGTGCAGTTGTTGTGAACCAAAATAACTATATAAGGGTATATGGGCTACACGTAGTAAATAAGACTGAATCAGTTGATATTATTGAGCCGAGTAAAATATTGGAGAGTTTTATTTGGGATTAGTGGTGGCAAATGGGCTGGTTGGGTCAAATGTGGGAGGGTTGAAAATGGGTCAACATAAAATGGGTAATAATTAATTCAACCCGCCCATATTTGATTTGGGTTAAAATGGATTGTGTGAGAAATGGGTTGGGTAAAATACTAGTTTACCCATATTTTCATGAGTAAATAGTACTCTACTTAAGAATTCAACATGGAGAAAATATTTTAATCTTTTTTTAGATGAAAAATGTTGAAAATGCTTCATTTAGTTTTATTGTATCATAAAAGAAAAAAAAATCCTATAACTTTTCAATATAAAATAAAATTATGTAATAACAAGGGGAAAATATTTTTAATTTCAAACTAAATGAATATTTGCATTTTAGGACTAAAACATGCTTAATGCACTTTAAGCAATGTCAATACTAATACATGATTTGCTTATTTTACACTATGTATTTATTATCCAATATAAAATTAAACAAATAAAAAAAATATAATTATAAGTAACAAAAGGAATGTACATTTAAAATACATATTTTTGGAGGGCCAAAGACTTCACCTTTTCAATTATAGTGAAAAATAATTAGTTCTATAGAAGAACATAAAAGGCAAGAGAAATTACAATATTTTTAGTGATATCATGAATTTATAGTGAATAAAAGTTAGAAGCTTAACCCATTTGACTAATCCATACTTTACCCATATATTTATGGGTCGAATATGGTTATCAACCCATATTTTACTCATGTAAAAAATCACTCACCCAACCCATTAAAATATGGGCAGGTTACCAAAATATGGGCTCATTTTGCCAGCACTACTTGGAATTCAAGCCCAATTAGCTATTTTTAAAAGGGAAAATTATATATAATAGCAAACTATTAATTCATATTAAATGCTATAAATATACTTTGATTTAATTGTACCCTATAGCAAACTATTGCTATTTTCACCACTCTCCCTGGTGGAATCTCGCTCGCCACTCTCGTTTGGTGGCAGTCTCGCTCGCCTCTCTCGATTTTATACAAACACAAATGTATAAAATGCGTTTATGTTTGTATAAAGCGAGAGTAAATTGTATATATACATATATTTCCGTTCCCCTCTCCCAGATCTCACTCGCCACTCTCCCAAATCTCGCTCGCCACCCTCGCCTCTCTCGCTTATACAAACAGAAACGAAATGTATAAATTGCGCTTCTATTTGTATAAAGCGAGAGAAAATTGTACATACACATGCAAATACATATATCTTCATCCTATACACTTATAATTATACAATACAAATATTTCCCTGCCCAGTTTTCTTTTGCCTTTCTCTCTTTCTCGTTTTATACATACACATATTATACAATTGATCTTTTGTATACAAATGCTTTCTTTTGTATATGTATAGTGAATTATACAACTGCTTTCTTTGTATATGTATAGCGAATTATACAACTGTTTTTTTTGTATATGTATAGCGAATTATACAATATATGTTTGTTATGGAGCGCAATTATGCAAACTTTGCAATAGCATACAAATATGAATTTTGTGTTTGCTATATGTGAAAGTTACTCATTTTAAAAAGCTCTAGGGATTAGAAAGAACGGTTATGAAAAATATGTGGAAGTTTTGGCTGTCAGTTATCTCTCGTCCCCTTTCTCTGTTATAGTATCTCATCCCTTTCTAGCTACCTTCTTCTATGTTAATTTCTCCTTAGTTAGTGTGTTATTACTTTGTTGTGTGTATTCTACGTTGTAACTTGTATTCAAATAATGATATATATATGGCATTTTGATATTCAAAATACTCCTGTGCTCTATACCTTTTCATTTCATTTATTGAAAATATCAAGGTTTCATATGGATGACTAGCATTATCATATATGTGCGCTTGGTTGAAAATCAAGTTTGTTTCGAACTATTATACTGGAGCGAAAGTTACTTGTGCACACCAGAAGGTTAGTAATTGTGGATTCTCTCGTCAACAACAACAAAAAAAAAGTACCATGGAAAACAACTTCAGTAATATTTTTCTTTTTCTAATTTAGACTAAAACATATAGCAATATGTAATTCAAGAAACTTTTAACTCAAATAATCAAGAAAGAAATAAAGTTTATCTTTGTAAAACAAAGGAAAAAGTAAAAGAAGAGAAATAAAGCTGCTTACTTAAATACAACCTTAGGCGCATTTCATCTTTCACTTTGCCCTTTTTTTTGTAATTCTTGAAAATTTGTTTTTTTTTTTTAACGCGGGATCGTTTGGTTCAAAATAAAATACATGATAAATACGACAAACAGTTTCGCCTTTTATATATGGTGAATAATCTTATAACGTTGATATACATTTTATTTTGATTTTCACTATATCAACAACTACGCATTTTAAAATTTTAATCCCAAATTTATTGAAATAACTTGATAATTCCACAATCTCACTTTCTTAGTGGTAAAGTGTGTATATTCTCTTATTGATCCATATTTCTGAGCAAAGACAGGCTTTGCCTTTATTGATTCCTTTCTTTTCATCACAATTTCATGAAGAAAATTATGTTGAATTTTGTGGGGTCTCTCATCAATGCTTAATTTCAAAATTCTTGAGTTGGAGAGAGAAGATAGAGAAGTTTTCATGTGATCCAACAGTAATATAATATCATGTACCTACTACATCTATAAAAGATATTTGCAAAATTGACCTTAATGTACTTGTGTTTTAATAATAACCATGGTGTTGGATCAACTGATTGTGTGTGTTTAATTTTTTATTAGGTAGGTGCTATTTATTAAGAGTGAAGTAGTCTTATATCAGTGGTTAACGAGATGAAGTGATTTCTGGACAATCTTTTCCTTAATTATGAGCTAGTTTTACATCGTACCGTAGGAGGATCCATCCCATATCGATGGTTAATGGACCCTCGTATTAAATTGTTCATCTTCTAGATGTTCAGTTCTAACCGTGAGGTAGGGTGTTGAAAAGGGAAGAAATCTCACATTGGTGTGGTTAATGAGATGAATGATCTCTTTATATGGTCTTGAGCAATCCACACATCATAAACTAGTTTTTGGGGTTGAGGCATGCATATCCATTTCTTTACGATATCTCTCGCCAACATAAATATCAGATAATTCTGGCCGTCAATATTGACTCTAAGGAGGGATTGAATCATGGTTTTCTATGATGTTCGACTCACTTCATTGACTAGTAAGAGACTCTTATATTGGTATATCAACATGGACTTTCATTTTATCACTTCCATATAAGTTAATGTCTCTCTATTTGGTATTTGATTTGCAAAAAAATATATAGATATATTTATCTTGTTATGATTAGAAGAGAATTTGAAGGGAAGTCTCTAGCTATGATAGATTTATCTTCCTGTGAACTATAAGTTATATATTTAAGTCGTGAAATCAGTCGTTGATGTTTGCGTCAAAGTAGGCTATCTACATAACACCCCTAACGTGCGCTCCTTCCCAAACTTGCATAGTTACAAAATGTTTTGTGTGTCGAAATGTCCTCTCCTCATTGAATGTGAAAACACTACAAGGTGAGGAGATGTAGTATGTAAGCATTGCAATGTCAATTCTGCAAAAGAGTGAAAAAGCAAACACCTTTACAAAAAGTAATTGGTGGAACAAACTTCCAACTTCAGATGCAACAAAGGTAGAACAATACTACCAAACGACGTTTTCGGTGGAGTTATAAGCACTCTTTCATTTTTAATTAGAAATTTTGAGTTTAAGTCTTTTTGGATATGAAGCCGTCAATATTCAAAAGCATTTTACCTCCTACAATGAAACTTTCTAATACGAATCCAAATTTAATCGAACCTCAATACAAATATCGAACACATGCTGAAAAGTAGTGATTAGTTTCACAAGTTCACCTTTGTGGTGGGTGACTCCTCTATTCTCATGATTTTAACACAATATTTTCAATATTTTCCTCTCTTGTCTTTGTCACTCTGTTAATTTTTCTGTATATATAGGGACAAAAAGTTTGATGCTTGTGATGTTTTGGTTTAAGTACATCTTAATCTTCAATTAATTTATATGTGCACTTTTGGTTTCTCTGTCTATGAGTGACGAAAGTATTTAGAATATAAAAAAGTAAATAAATAAAAAAAATTAAGGAAATTTAATATCTAGATACATAATAATATTATTTTTCAGCAAAAAGAGTTAGAATGAACCTCTTGTACTCCCTTAACTCCGTTCTGGTGGCTATATTAATAAGTACCCCCCTCCTCGCAAAATACTTTTCATCCTTACTAAAAATATTTATCTTAAAGTACTTATTTTATTTTATTTTTCATTTTATCATTGGTAATAACTGTTCTTGAAGACTACAAATTAAACACCTCAATTATAACACATAAATATAGGAAATATTTAATGAAAAGAGAATAATATCTTACAATATAATATAAATAAAGATAAAATATAATCAAACAATCCTATTAAATGATTAATATTTTAAAAAAAATATATGTAAATAAAAAACAAGATAAGTATTTTGAGATTAGGAAAGTAAGAACGAAAGTTGTAATGAAACATGTATAGTCATTCACTAATAAAGAAAGTAAAAAAGTAAGTAAAGGAATCTCTCAAAAAATTCAAAAAAAAAAAGATTGAAAAAGTTGGTGTTGGACATTAATGGCAATGAGAAACCATTTTGTTTTGTCAGAATCATTATACCTTGTAGGGAATTTGAATTATTTCTACTCAAAATGAGATAAACAAAAAAATAAAAATAAAAAGTGTGTTGTGTGTGGGGGGTGGAGGTGAGGGGTAGGGGGTAGGGGGGAACAAGAAGAAGAAAAAAAGGTTCTCTTGGATCCTCTTGTTTTGTAAATCCCCTTTTTTCTTATCTACTTTTGACTCCAAATTTATGTCTATACCAAGTTTTGACTATTATTATTTAACAATTACTTTTACTTAACACCTTTCCTAAACACACCCTTATTTTTTTTTATTAGGAGTTTAACTTATGTATATTGATCGGATAGTCAAAATAATATTTATACGCAAGTCATCTTAGAATGTAAAATTTATAATTATAAAAATAAGACAGATTACTCCTGTTATAACAAGTAAAGAACTTAATAGTGCAAAACTCCATTACATTGACAATATTTTGTAATTAAAGTGAGCTACAACAAAGCACAATTATCAATAGTAATTTTGATTTAGTAACATATATATATGTGAAAATAAACTAAATAAACCAAACTATAACTAATTAAAATACATTGATAATAATTCTTCCCTAAGATGTCTTTATTGGGGATATTAAAGTTGATCAATAAGTATAAAAATAATGTTTTATAGAATCTATGTTTACTCCCTAAAACAAGTAAAGGACATACCTTTGGGATTATAATCATTAGGTACTACATAGAGTAGCCACACAAGTTTACTTAATTAAAAAGCACTAGCAAATGGAACCAAATTCTTTACTTCATATCTTCAATCATAATATTTTAAAAGAATTAATATTATATAACGTTCAGAAACAACCTCTCTACCTTTTCAGAATAACACGTCAATTCATCATTCTCTTCAGACCTCATAAACTATACTGAATATGTTGTTATTGTAGTACTATACTAACAAAAAATTCACTCTACTAGTAGTAAAATTACACCTCTCAAGAAAAAATTATAAAAAATTAAGAACGTTAATCATTTTTTACATAATATAATAATTATATAAGCTAGCAAATATTGGGACCAAATCCCACAAAACCATTTGCTCCATCAAATGAAATTTGGATGCCTTCTTGTTGGATGTTTCCTATTATAGAAAGTTTTGATGGTGATGGAGCAAATGCAAAACAAAATGTACCCTTGTCATTCACTGGAATTAGAAAGTTCCTAGCTGGCAGGGTCAGGATTTGCCCACCCGAAAGGAAGAACGAAACGGTCGGTACCCGAACCGTCACGAACCCGTCTAGGTCATAACACGTGTCGAATATCGACACGGCCGGTGCCCTAGGGAGCGACACGGTTTCGGCTATAAACGCGTCCCGAAACGCCACGTACGCCTCTGAGGGTAGTCGTGTCACGGCCGTCCCTGTGTCCATGACGACTCCACCGTCCCCGAGCTCGGTGATCTTAAACACGTCTTCCGATATCGGTACTCGAACGCCTCCGACTCCGAGCCCTGATAACCCTATATAGTAAAAACTCGGGGTTAGTGGATTTCGAATAAGCGGCACCCATGCCGCACCGACCGGTAACACCCCTCGACCGAACTCGAGTGACCCGGTCGAGTCGGTGCCCCGACTCACTAAACAATAACTAAATGCACCGCCCGTTTGCCCGCCGAGTTGGCCCACTAGTGACATGGACCCACCGCCAAGGCCCAATAATCCAGCAGCAGCTGTAAACATGCCACTATTTCTATGTCCACAACCAATAGCAACATTTTTAACCATAGTGTGACCAAATGTCAATGTTTCAATTGCCATTGTGCCTTTAGTATATGAACCATCACCATACATAACCTCATATTTACACCGACCCGAATGACAACCCGAATTTTCGACCCGGTCGCATACTGACGACCCACATTGGACGCCAGTAAACGACACGGAAAGAGATGGGTCGAATACCGGGTCGGATTGGTGATAACATTGGGTACAGGGCTGACACTGTACCCAAACAATATCACTACCAGAATCAAGAACCATGTATTGGTTCTTAGCTGGACTGCCTACACCAATCCTAACAAAATATTCCCCACTACCTTGATCCATACCCGAAATAAGATCCGACCCGAATTCATCGACCCGGTAATTAACACCACCATTTTCAATTCTGTGAATGATACTAGACACCCTTTTCAAATCTCTATTGATTCTGCCTTCAAATACTTTGTTATTATTATATGGAAAATGGGGAATTTGTAGTTTGTCTCTGTGAATGAGCTTGAGCTTGAGTTTCCAATTTCCATTTTCTTGTTCAATTTCATTATCAACATGAAATTCTTCTTGATTTTCAAATGGGGTTTGGGGTTTTGTGTCTAATTGGGCAATGGATTCTTTTACATTGAAGATTTCATGAGTTGAGTTCTTGATTTCACTTGAAGTTGTTGCAATGGTGGTAGGAGAGAAAATGAGCAAAATTGCTAAGGCTAGAAAGGGGAGAAACATTTTTTTTGTGTGTGTGGTGAGAGGGAAGTTGAGAGTTTTTAATTTGTTTTTAAGGTTTTGGGATGTGAATAGAAGAAAAAGGGTTTGAGGGGTGGGTGTGTGGGTTTTGTGGGGGCGGGTGGGTTGTGGGGTTGGAGAAGAGGCCTTTGGCCCATTTTTTGGAGGGTGAGAAGAAATAATTGAATGATGAGGTTTCATTTTGGTGTTTCTTTGAATTTATTGTATAAATATCTTTTTTGTTTTTATATAGGATATTTGGTATCTGTATTAGGATTCGATAAAATTTCATTTTCCTCAAATTCAAAAAGACGTCTTTTTTGGTTTTATATTTGAAGTTTGATATTTGTATTAGGGGTTCGATTAAATTTCGTTCGCCTAAAAAAATCCCAAAGGCATCTTTTTTGGTATTATATTTGATGTTTGGTATCTGTATTAAGGTTCGATTAAATTACATTTGCCTAAAAAATGACTCTATATTCATTGCTTGAATTCGAAATATCTAATTAAAAATGAAGATATATTTATCATGTATTACAATCCTTGATGGTTCAATGTATTATGCTATGGGGCATCAAATTATTACATGTTCCTCGCACCAGTAATATGTATCAAGAATTTTTTTTCATCAAAACTAAAATAGATAGAAAAAAATTACCTAATATTTTGTCTCTATCGGAATATAAACCCAAAACCTAATTATTGTAAAACAATTTCATCAACTTGCTTGACTATCAAAAAGTAATCTAACAAAATAGGATGCAAAAAATGCCATTTTCTTTCATGATTATGGACTGATATAATCATTTAAATGGTTTTAAATTTCTTTGAAAGTACTTATAAGTTTAATTAAAGGATTTAATTCATATATATACACTCATAATGAAAAGATTTTATACACTACGTGTGTTTTTACTTGATATAGTAGATTATTAGTTACCATCTTTATTAAATTTCCTATAAATATTGATTACAAAAATTTAAATAATTTATAAATAATCTGATTCTATAAATATCTTTCGTACCGTAAATTGTTTGGTTGATAAGATGTGATAGATAAAAACATCTCACAAGTTAAAATAATTTATGAAATTATTTATTTCACTTTTTATATGAAATATATGAAATAACTAATAAGGAAATTTTAAAACTATTTATTACTCATAATTAAATACGAAATAAAATAATGCACATTTTATTTCGAAATTATTATCTTATAGACAAAAAACTATTTTGTTTAAGGAGGTGACAAAATGATTACATCAATGTGATGGGGTCTCTTGACTATATAGAGACTCTCCACACATGTTTATGTATTCCTCTCTCTATTAAAAGCTTCTTTAAAAGTAAAAATAAATAAATAAGCACACTACAAAAGACCAATTAGCTTAAGATTAAAAAAAATATTACCTAATCAAAGTACTTATTATGAATTTGAAAGATATTCACTTCTCTAACTTTTCATCTAAAATTTACTATAGAATGGTATATTATCTCATATTATGATTCATCGAATGTATACTTTTTTTTAAAATTTTCATTTGATGTTTGATATTTTCCGATCAAACTATTAGCGATAGATATATTTCTAAAAAAGAATATCAAATATTATTATAAATGTATAACAATCAATTGATATAATATTCATAAAGGGAAAAAGTTCAAACAAATAAAACTATTACTATAAACATTTTAAAGAGGTTTGACCATAAGAGAATGAAATTATAACTATTGTGCACTTTTCATGAAATACTTTTAAAAGTATGAAGCTTTTGGCTAGCTAGCCTTCCCAATGTAACTAAAGCATTCACATATACAATAAATAGAATAATGAGTTTTCATCATCCACGAGACATCAAATTGTTACCCAACTAATAACTTAGGGTGTGTTCGGTACGACTAAAAATATTTTTCACGATGATGAAGTATGTTGGAGGGAAGGAAGAATATAATCAAACGTAAAATGTCACTTGAATAACTTGTGAAATTTCATTAGAAAAGTCATTTTTCTCATTTTAAAAAAAATATTATTTTCTTAAAATTAAATAGCATAGCAAAACAAGCAAATATATTTTGGAAGAGTGGAGGGACCAATTATTATTATGAATAAAAGAGATGATGATCAAGTCTCAACTTCTTTTTATAAAGGTGCATTATTCATCTTTTTCCTTCACAATTATAGTTTTTCAATTTATTGTAGGCATGATAAGAGTTGTAAGCCCCTACAATTCAATATGGCCATAAGGGTAAAAGATGGACTCATCACTTCAGACATACATGTTTGATGTTAGTTTGACAAAACCAAATTTTAAATAAAGGGATCGAATTACACAGGAATCGATTAAACTTCATACATTTCTGCCTAAAGTTCATGCAAAAAAAAAAATAACTAAAGTGGTTGGACTTGAGTCAATTTTGTATCATGCCTTGCTTATAAATTTATATGATACTTTTGATTTCTTCTAATTAGGGTATAACTTTGATTTAAAAGAATAATTTTTTTTACTTCTTTTAATCAATTTGACTTGGAATAGTGAGTTGTTTGTAATCAGATACAGAAGAAAAGAAAAAAGAATCAAAAATAGAGAAATGTTTAGTCAAATCAAATATCAAACTTATCGACCCTATGTCCCTCCATATGTCTATCTATATCTCTCAAGGTCTCACGTTAAAGTGTTTTTTTAGGCTGGAAAGGAAAAAAAGATAAGTACAAAATTACTGTAATTCTATTAAATTTTATCTCATAGAATGTGAACTTGACAATAATAAAACTTCAAATCATTGCTTTCTACCATCTCAAATTTCATGTCGTAAATATTTTCTTGTGATAAAATTTCAACCATATTCTAGATGCATCTTTAATGTCAATTAAGACTTAAAGAGGAAATGGAATTTTATTGTCTCTTATGATAGACTTTTGTAACCTTCAACCATTAGGAATTGCTAATCATTTTAACAAATGTATATAATTATAACCTAATGACAATAGAAACTAAATCATTTTCCTTTTCTCTCTATTATATTACTTTTTTCAATTTCCCACATGATGTTTAACATCCAAATTAAAGCTCGACTAAATCCAAAACACAATGAAGGTAACACACTTCCAAACAAATAAGAACTTTGTATCCATGGAAACTCGAACGCAATATCTCTGGCTAAATGATGAAGGAGTACTTACCACTCCACCGTAACCCTCGTTACTTATATTACTAAAGAAACATACAATGATTGTAGCAGTCAAAGGCGTGAAAATTGTAAGTCATGCACAAAAATAATAATTATAGAACATGGGACATACTATATATAGTCATAGGTCATATATAGGGCCCTAGTGGTTGCAAGAGACTTCCAAAATAAAGTTGTCACTAGTTATTATTCATGCAATAAAGATGCATGTATAATTAAGTGAAATGGAAGTGACCTACCAGTGGACGAGATCCGTTTTATAGGAAAAAAATGTTTATTCACTCAATCAATAGCTCCTTTGATTTATAACACTAAATCTTATGTTAGATTATTTGTCTCAAAGAATCTTAGTCCTTAAGATTATATGTGCATATGTCGATGGTTCTTTTTAGGCATAATACATAAACAAACATTCAAACTTGGCCATAGATGGCCATAGATGACAAGTTAAGGCTATATCTAAACACTCCAACTCATCACCATTATGTCTCATGGACAGCCAACGTTGTGGAGACGAATTGAGGTGCCTCGTGCTTACTCAAGAGTTGGAGTTCTTGTCAGCTGAGGCCATGTTTGATTGTCTGTGTTTCTATATTATCCCTTATTGTTATGGGATAGAAGTATTTATCAAATTTAGCATTTCTAGCATACACCTTAATGGACTGTACCTAGCTAAACAAAGAAGGGGAATACTAAAAGAACAGTACAATAACTGGAAAAGAGAGACTCAGAAAAGGATAAAAGAGTAACTTGTCACAAGCTGGAGGTTGAAGAAATAATTAGATTTTTTTTTTTATCTTTTTCATAATCAAATGAATCAAACTAATTAAAAAATTCTAACACAGTACCAGATCAACCCTACATCTACTCTATAAATTACAGCTAAGGAAAGACTCATATTCTCGCGGAAACATGTTACAAGTTTTCACATAATACACTACGTGAATATGCAGTGAAATTGACACATTTAATGCTTTTAAGTTTAGAGGCAGTGCAAATGCCCTGAACTCACCTTCGTTTCCCTACCTAAATTACAAGCAGAATTATCAGAAACCGTGTATGAACGACCATCACAATGGTTCAGCTGACAAAGACTTCATATGTTGATTTAACGCATCACCGACTCTTTGACAAATGAACGTCCGCCAGATCTGCATGATGAAGAATGTGAAAAGGATGTTAAACTTATAGGTAATACCTGAAAAGCTGAAAGTAAACTAAGATAGTGGCCTTGATTGAGCTTTGAGTCAAAACATACGAATATTTTTTTGATAAAAGTTAAAGTAGTCAAAACATACGAATATTCAAGATGGATGTTCATGAATCGAGCATTTTCTTTGCTTTGTGACAACGTTAGAGAGCCTTCAATAACCTGATCTTGCTCCACGTCTAAGGGTTCATAGAAGTAAACCAATGTCTGCAAATTCATGCCAAAAATGCAAAAACATGAGCGCATGCACCAATTTCAACAGAGAAAATTTGATAAAATAGTATGAGATAACAATCAATCCATAATTTTGTTTCCAAACAGGATTATCATATCATTAGTTTATCAAAATATTTAGGTATTCCATCTAAGAACCAATATCAAGGATTACTTAAACTAACAGGTAATCTTCTATACGAAAGAATGTCAGCAGCACTACTGTTATCAAGCACTCTTTTTTTTGACAAGTAATGTGTATAGGGATATGCTGGCTCAAAAGTTACATCCTGAACAGAGCATTACAATGAGTGCGATGAGATAACAAAATCAATTATAGCCATGGTATTATTTACATTATCATTAGCTATGTTGCACCAAAATCTAAGCAAAAATATACATCTAGATTTAATATTGACAGTACTATCTTCGGAGTTCTCAAGAAAACATTTTCAGCTTTTAGCACAAAAAAAGGTGGCACAGAAGCTCCAAGCCTCTTACGATGATAGCAAACATATTTCTTATGGCCTCAGAATCTATTTCCTGGTCCATCTAAGACTAGTACAGAGGAAAATGTATATTTGTCCAACTCCTAGTGTAGATTTTATAAAATCAGATGACAAAATTGGATGCAGATTGTAATCAGTTTACTCTTTTCTAAGCCTGCCTTTCATTCCGATGAACCAAAAGCAAAGAGTAGAATACAGAGAGCACCCAATTTATTTTTTTTTTGGGGGGGGAATAGTAGTTATAGAACCTGTTGCCAGTGTGTTGGGGGATCCTCTGGTGCAGTTGACAAGACAAGGGCGTCATTAGGATTGGGACGCTTCTTTCTTTGATTGCCTTCTGTCATGTTACTGTTTGAAGGCTCAACAAATGAAGGCCGCATACCATTATTCAAAGGAAATACTGTTGGGCCAGTAAACTCCACATCAAACCAGAAAGCAAAACCATGAAAGGGTGCTGAAAAAAAATAGAATCAGGCCATACGACCATTAGAACATTAAAGAAGAAGGTACCAACACTAAAAGAAGAAAAGCATGAATCAGCTCCCACATACTATTTTTTTCTTATATAAAAAAAGAACAGATGTTATAAAAGAAACCCATGAGTTCCGTGTACAACAGACTCAGACAATGTTTAGTTGGAAAGGGAGAGAGAAGTTACATCGCATCATTGATTCAAATTTAAATCTGGATGTGATGGACTCTAGCTCCTGAGTTGTCACTGTATAACAGTCCACATGCTTCACCTGCCATATAGTGGAAGGGAAATGAGTTTAAAATGAGGGAGGCTCATGAGTTCAATTATAGTGCATAAAATACGAAGAGCCAGAGGAAATAATTGAGCATAAGGCACAGAAGCCCAGGACATTCTAAATTCTAAATTCCTGATGATCTTGATATAAATATCAGACCATACTTGAGACTCAAGAGCACCCTAAGTCTGCTAAAATAACTGTGAAGACTCAAAAGCATGATGCAATTCATAAAACATCCATACCATGAGCACAAAGCAAGATCCCTTACCTTATTCACAATCCCTAGAATCTTTTCTTTTTTTTTGATAACCGAGAAATCCGTCTGTGACCCGCCCTTTGGACCAATCACAGCCTTCTAAACTCGGTGGATAATGGGCCCGCCCTCTACCCTTCTCCACTTAAATACCGGGCTTCGCTTTGCATGGTGTGGGGCTTGAACCTGCGACCTAAGCCACAAATCCTCCACCTTTTGCCACTTGAGCTAGGCCTTGGGGGCGAATCTTACATGATCCTATAGTTCTGAAAGACATACTATTCATGCAAAAGGACAAGCCCAAACAGGAAAGGAAAAAAATATTTTTGTTTCCTCTTGAGGATTCACCACCTTAAGAATAGATGTCAATGTTTATTCCGAGCAACCAATTTTCATGAACCTATAATTGCTTCTTTAATCACTAATATTTAGTATATAGTCCTACAGCTCTGCGCTCTTCATGCTGTGTGTGACTATCCAACAGAACCTGGACAGAATGATTGAGCAACAGACTGACCCTTCTTCATATATGATTATCGACTCAGATTATGCATTTTTATTTTTCATAAAAAGGCTACGAATTGTTTCATATAGTTCCCCTTAATCAGAAGGAGTTATATTCCAATGATCTTTTTCATCCCCTTCTCCACCAACCCTACCCCACCCCTTAGGGTGGAAATCTGAAAATAAAAAAGAAAAAGAGCCAGTACTGGTACAACACCTCTGAGACTCAATCAGCAGCAATGGGAATTTCAAACTTCATATAACTCAAAGTATGTAGTCCTACTTATCCAGACTTTGGGGCAACAATCAAATGATCCCAGATTACAAACATATATCTGCAGAATCTACTAATCCAATGATCTGCGTAATAACTTAAATCATATAAATTTTTCTTTCATATAGCTCCTTTACCAGGAGGCATCCCCTTGCTTGGATTAAGACAAAGTTGTTGTTGTCGTTTTTGACACAGCTAATAATTTGCAATATGAAACCCAAAAATAATTGAATTTGCCGGTACTAACCACTTGTGGCCATGTCAAAACATTTTCAACAGTAATTGTCTCCACCGATGGCTCTTCAAATGCGCACTGCTTTGCTAGCGGCATTATAGCAGACACTACAAAAAATTGGAATTCCAACTGAAATCTAAAGAGGAAACACATACAAATATAGATAATCAAAAGCATAGGCATTTAGCAACTAAACTTTGTTTTTTAGGGTTGTTTACCCCACTCACACAGAGTTTAAGGCCCATGTGCACTATACAGCTCTCCCACAGAGATAACACTTTTTTTTTGTGTGTGATCAGTACAATAACGCCTTTCACATTTTTACTAGATAAGGGAGGATAATAAATGAAACAGCAGTTCCAACGATAACAAATAAAGAATCAATTGTATAATCTCAAGATGATACGGTCCAACGAATTAAAATGGTATACAAACCAGCAAGTCTGGAGACATTAAGATTTAAAACAAGTTTAACCATTGTACAAGAAAGGTCATTGAGAAACAGTGCTATTTAATGATGAGTCCTATGTTAGTGCAAGCGATGGGTGACTAGATAATGTAGCCACTCAGTGCTATGAACTAGAATAATTTTGTTTCAATCAGAAAAGAGTATTCTTCATCAAAATTAAGCATGTCCTTGTTGATGTGGGGATCCAAATGTGTGGCAACAATGAAGAAGAGAAAATAAACTGGAGGGTTGGACAAAAAGAGTTGAGCTTTATATACAGCTCGATGAATAATGATATCATAAATCAAATCTTAAGAGTTTTCACATGTCTAACTTAATAAAGTGGCTGAACAAAATAGTGATATCCTCAACCAATAAAACACAAGAAAGTGGATCTAATTTGCATTCTTAAGAGAGAGCACTTCGTCAAGGTTATGATTTTGCTGGAAGAACAGCAGAGATAACCATGAGTCGTACAACAAATACTCACTGTCTATTCCATAAACGTTACGCCAGAAATCAACACTTTCACTATACCGGTCTGGATGTGTCACAGGCGCCATGTATAGCTGCAGAGAGAAGAAACAGAGATTAAAATGACATCACTCTTTCATATCATTAAGTGGTGGAAAAGCAAAGGTCATTCATAATCATCAGACTCCGGGTCTGGATACTTCAGACTTGTTCTAGGTGAACAATGCAGTAGAGGCATTAGAATTGGTTCTAAGAGCTTTTCTCATCTTAATCTAAATGAATAGATCACTATTCCTAATACAACTGCTTCATATTACTTCTTGGCACTGTAAGTATCAGCACGGGATTTCCTCTGAGTAACATATGAAGCAAATATTAATATTGTGTATTTGCCGCATTACAGAATATCTGAATCTGTCACATAACTATTAAATGCGTGAATCTAATTCTGATAATACAGACACACTATTCACCCAAATAAAGGATGCAAAAGAAGGATAATACACACGCACAACACGCACAGAAGATAACCCCCAAATAAATTTGAAAGCACACATAAATTAGGGAATGGAGTATGACTACCGTTGCATGTGATGGAAGAATAAGACCTCCTGGTTTCAGCCAGCGGTCTCTAGCAGTGATAACACTCCCCAGCATGCTCTGCAAGGACAAGCATATTCCATGCAGTGTAAGAAACAGAAAAGTTGAGAAGTCATGGAATCCCACATAATACATTCAAAAGGTAAACCATGTGGAGACCAAACTAGATGTAGGCACGCCTTGGTGCCAGGCCAGTGCCCAGTCTTATCCCGAAAGAGAAGCAATTTTTCAATAGATGTCTATAAGAGAAGCATTGAAATGTGTCTGTCTGTATGGTATTACCTCATAAAGCAGCATGTAACCCATCCATTCTGAAACTATAACGTCAACTTCTTCATCAATTTCAACATCCTGAACTAACCAAAAAGTATGATATAGTCATTAGTCACCAAACTCAAATCTATATAATAACAAGAGATATATTCATCCATAATAAAGAGATTCAATTACGACAAAGTTAGAAATGACAACATTTCCATTGATGACAACTATGAAAATGGATGTGTGGACATACTAGAAGAGATAGGATTATGAACGAAGATGAGGGAGGAGAGGCTGAGATGGTTCGGACCTGTGAAGAGGAGATGCATGGATGCCCCAATGAGGAGGTGTGAGAGGTTGGCTGTGGTGAGTATGAGAAAAGGTAGAGATTGCCAGAAGAAATATTGAGGGGAAGTGATTAGACGGGACATGACACACTTGTAGCTTACCAAGGACACAACCCTAGATAGGAGGATTTGGAGGTCGAGGATTAGTTGTAGAAGGTTAGTAGGTAGTCGAGCATTGTCTAGTCTCCCTTATCGGTGTCTCTATTTTCACTCTCCAACTATTTTATTTTTCAATTTATTACTACATGTTTTCTTCTATCTCGGTTAACATATGTTGCTAATGCACCCATCTACATACATATGAATTGAATTTTAAGGATTTTCACTTCGCTCTAAGAAAAGGTAGATTTCATACAACTTAAGCAAACAAAAGCAGCCAAATGTCCAATGGTAATAACATCAATTCAAAGTTGCAAAAACAGCGGAAGAATCAAATGTTAAGACTAGAACATACCTCGACCCGCCCATGCAAAACAATAACTTTGTCACATAAGTTGTTTGCCTTCACAATTTCATTCGCCTGGTGAACCATAAAAAACAGATGTAAAATGAAATTCAAGTTCAATTATTTCACATAGTTCCTGTAGAAAAAAGACAGTGGAAGAGATCTTAAGAATGTCCAGCTACTAGAGTGTTTCCCTCCATCTATTATGGTTTGAATAATGTTCACACATTTTTAGTAGGAAAGGATAGACAATTGCAGGAATTTCAAAGCCTCAAAGGTTCGCTCTAAGTGGCATCATTGGAAGTAAAGAAAATTAATGTAATAGTATTTTTAGAGTGATCTAAATCAGCAGCATAAACATGATTTTTTGTAAGTGGTATCAACATTTCTAGAAGTGAAAAAACATTCATATTTATAACTTTTTAACAAAGACAGAGAAGAAACATTCAAATATAACTAAGTTTATTTTCTTCTATCTTCTTTCTTCTCTGTCTTTGTTGTCGTCTTCTTCTTCTCTCCATCATTTTAGTTTCAACTAATCTTCAAAGTAAATGCCAGACTTAGATCAGCTCTTTACCGTACCGACAACAACATCATGTCAAATTGACACGAATCTGGTGATGGAAAATGACAAATCAACATATCCCAGTAATATACCCCAGTTGACACAACAAAGGTGTGCAGTAACAAATATTTTGCCCCCACGAATATTTGTTTGCTTCTTTTTCTATAAGAAGAATTTGTCAGCTTGCTTATGGAATGCAATGCTCACTCATGAGCTAAAATTAGGAAGTACTATTTGATGAAGCAAATGCTGAAGAAGTATTAGCGGGAGGCCAAAGTAAGGTATGGCTCCATGCTTGTGTTTATAAACAATCGGCCGTTGCTTAGTCATGCATCTAAATTTTGTGAAATAAACTGAATTACAATATCAGCTAAAATGTCCTAGAATAGTTCACATATCAATGTATATTCAAGCATAGTTGCAACTGAATTACCCCATTCCACTTCTGTCAAAAGCATTTTGTTTTTGCACATTAAATGCCAGTCCATTCTCTTCAAACTCATAAGTGACAATATCACTCCGCCTATTCTCAGTTTTCCGGTAGTCCTCCCATGGGACAGTTTGTTCAGTCTATCCATGAAACTCATGTTTGTTTCATCCTACCAACATACAAAAACTGAAAAGAAATACTCTTCCCTTGAAAAGTCCTTGGCTGTACAACTACGTACTGCACAAATTGTCTTCATTTCGACAACTGGAAGTTCTTTAGAGAGCCTTTTTTTATAAGGCATCTAAAGATCTTTAGAGAACTTACTACTGATAAACAATGAGTTAAATCATGTGTTTGAAATCTTTAAGTAGTGGAACAACATCATGCACCATCATTGTCCTCTGCTGCCTCACTAAAACTTCTTTACAAACTTGTCAAAAAGAAAGTTAACTTAAAGAGGGGAGTATTTGAAGGTTCTGCAAGCCTTTGTAAAGGATGCAACATCATCATAAAGCACCATAATGAAGCAGTCAATTATCTCAGAACTCATCAACCATAAGAAATGTTCGGGGAAGTATTACTCTAAGGCACATTTAGAATACAAATACTACATAGAAAAGCTTCAACGAACATCCTCTAACAGAAGGAAACAAGTACCTGGACAGCTATATCACTTGCATCAACAGCATACACCTGGGATAAAAGAACATCTGCCTAATAAGTGTTATATCTGGAACATCCAAATTAAAGGGAATACCAATTGAAGCACGCAAATAAGTTCAGATTGCATCAAGAAGAGGTCATGACTTCACTTGGTCCACTAAAAACCAGGGTAGAAAGAAAGTAAAACACATCAAAGATGCAACTTTGTTGTATAGAAGAAGAAAAAAACATGGATCTTCCCAAAAGCAAATGAACAATCTAAAACGCTGTCATAGTAGCTAAACCAATAGAGAGAGAATAAATGAGCCATAGCAGCTTTTGTGCAAGAAGACTGAAGAAACAATCAATCATATATTTCATCACCATGATCAAATGAATAATTCTTGGGTACCCATTCTTCTGTCTTTTGATGTATAAAACTCATAATTCCTTTTTTTATAGATGAAAATAAAACTCATAATTCCTTAAACAATCCAGGATCACCTGTTGTTTTGGTAGAAACCAAAACATTGGATGTCGATACAGAGATACTTATTTTGGAGCATTTGATAGGAAAGGAGCAAAGAATCTTATATGGAGAAGGTTCGCCAAAACGTAGATTCGACAGTTTGTTCAAACTTTAAGTTATGGAGCAAGGAAAGATATTTTTTATCATCTCTCAACTTGTGTGACTTCCGGGATGAAACTTGAAAATGGCATACAATATATAGCTGTTACGTGTTCTTACATATGATGACTTTTACACGCTTTGGCACCAAACAGGTGCCCAATAGATGGAATTTGGCACTGTTATGTACCAAGAAGAATGTGCATGCAGTGAAGATAGGGGAAGTGTTGACTGCAATATAGCTCAGACATCTACGTCACTTTAATATTCCAGTGACAAATACGGATTGTGATGCAATTTTCCACATTGACTATTCAGAGCACTTCTAGTATTTAGAACATATTGTAATCTAGCGATAGCTGGGTGAATTTTCCCATTTGTTCGCATACATAAGTTCATAATATTGCCTCAAAAGTTGAAAGGAACCATGGAAATAATAACTCCACTCTGGTACTGAACTGAGATTGATGAAATTTCAACTAAAGAGGACTTAATGATATCTTACTCGTCTAGCACCCGCCTGCGCACAAAATATAGATAGGATCCCGGTGCCACATCCAACATCAACGACAACCTGGAAAATGTAAATTTAATTATACCATAGGCATAGACGAGACTGGTTGAACTATGTAATGAAATTATTAAAAAAACACAAAAGAACCATGAAGGACTTAAGTAGCAATACAATGTGAGATTTGATAAACTTTAGGATATCATTTGAGGCACAAAGAATTATTTAGATAGTCGACTTACTTTTCCAGCAATGAAGTTTTGATGCTGAAAAATTGCATTCCTATAAGTGTCCGTCCGCACACGATCCTGCGAGTTCCACCCATAAATTAACATGTCCTTTGTACATCTAGATATATTTGAAAGCATAAACACAAGGGAACAGGAAGTTCAAATGCAAGCCAAATAATTAAATTCACCTAAAAACAAGCAGTAAAATGAATTTTCAACACTTCTTCGTTTAAGCTCACTTCATATCATCATCATACTAAATAAAATGCAACAGAGGGATTATAAATTTTGAATTACACTATTCAGCTCCGTAGTGTTCAAGACTATAGTAATGCAAAGAAGCCAATTAATTCTATAACACCATAATTACAGCTACCCCATGGTTACACTCCCTAAAAACTGACTTTCGGGAATGAATATGGAAATGTATACATGACAACCCAGTCTAACATCTCACAAGTATAGCCAAATAATCCTATAACTCTGTAAGCTCAGCTACACAAAACATTACACTCTCTAAAATCTTAATTCTTGCAAATGTATGCCTAACATACTAACAAGTATAGCCAAATAATCCTGTAAGCTCAGCTCCTCAAAACATTGCACTCCCTACAAACTGATTCTTCCGAATGCATATAGTAGACAAGTACACATGCCAACTCCACTCCGGTTGAACTCTTCCAACTCAATCATCCTATTTCAATTCATTATCGCAATGCCTACACGCTCAATAGACAAATATGTACATAATAAATACACATATTCAGTGAAGTAGATCCGTAATGTCATAAATACCTTAATCATCTCTTCATGAATGCCAACATGAGCATACGAATTAAAATATGCCGTATCGAACTCCGTACAAGGAGGTGTAGGCTTTTCCCTCTCCTCCTCATCTTCGTGATGCTGCTGCCATTGAGAAACCCTAGCATCACCGTCACTACTACCACCACCTCTACGGCCACGTGACCTGCCACGGCTGCCTCTGCGTACTCTATGACCGCCTGAGATACCTCCGGTGACGGCGCCGTCGTGGTGGTACCCGTTAGTGTAACCGCCGTCTGTTGGTTGTAACATTTTTTTTTTGTTCCCACGCGAATCTCAGTCTCTTCGCCCAAAACTATTGGAGTAAATATTGCATAGTGAGAAGAGAAGAGAAAGGGTTCTATTTTTGGGAAATTAGCACTTTTAGACCTTCAAATGTTGATAAATTTTAATTAAGCACTTTTAACTTTCAGTTAATTAATATATATACATTTTTGAGCTAGTTTTGATTTTGACCATCAACTGACTCAAACCTACCTGTGAACACCACTATATCACATTATGAATCTTTACAAATTCGATGATTATTAACTGTGTATTCAATTATTAATATATTGTATTAAATTTATATTGTAATTCAATATTTGAAAGGAAGATAATGCTAGAAAAATCCTAAGTATCATGTATTTCCCATATAAAGGACGAAAAATGCATAATTTTTTTTATTGGTGGTAAAATATGCATAGCAAATATCATAAGAACTAGAACTAGAATACATTGATAATAACAAGATCAAAGGTGAAATTATATGAGGTTTTTTATTGGGGTATTTTCACATATAGTTACTCAAAAATAGCTTAATTATGCTCCATAACTATAGTTTGCTAATTACGATGTGTAGCTACATGTTATAGGGAGGAGAGTGACTACCGAGATTGGAGAGGGAGGAGAGAGGCGAGCGAGATTGGGAGAGGGAGGAGAGAGGGCAGAGAGCAGAGAGAGGCGAATTGTATATGTATATCTGCCAAAATAATTGTATATATGTAACTGGTATACATATGTATTTGTATATCTGGCGAGCGAGATTGGGAGAGGGAGGATAGAGGTGAGCGAAAGAGGGCAGAGAGTGGAGAAAGGCGAAATTTATATGTATATCGGTTAGATAATTGTATATATGTAACTATTATGTATATGTTGTATTTGTATATTTACATACAATTTGAATTTGTATACAATTGAATCGAGTTAAAACATTTGTATTTGTATATATAATTAGTGTTTGTATAAAACGAGAGAGAAATGCAAAAGAGAACTGGGCAGGGGAAGATTTATATTTGTATAATTATAAGTGTATAGGATTTGTATATCCCGTCTCTCTCGCTTTATACAAACACAAACACAAATTATACATTTGTGTTTGTATATATAAAGTGAGAAAGAGATTGGCTGAAGAGAAGCGAGAGAGAGATTGGGCAGGGAGAAAAAGAGGAGAGTGGCGAACGAGATTCCAGAGAGAGGGGAGAGAGGCGAGAGAGAATGTAATTATAGCTAGAAGTAAGTTCTGAATTGTAATTAATGCAAACTATAGCTATGTTAGCTAATTAACTACTATATGTTTGCTTAACTGCGTAATTTACTTTTTAAAAATATATCTAGGTTGAATATTAAATAGATTGTGTCATTGCACAAGTAAAAAATTCAATAACATGGGATAAAGAGATAGACTTGAAGCCACTTGACGATAATGAAATGGACCACCTTGTGATAGTTTAAAATAGTCTATTACTACAATTTTGATCATTTAAATTTGTTAAAAGTAAATCTTTTTGTCTTCGTTAAATAGTTAAAAAGTTATGTACATTATTTTTGCTTTCTTCCTCATTAGTTAAAAAAAGTGTATCCTTCTCTAATACGATCAACCAAGTCATTGAGTTCCAGCTCATCATTCTCTAGCATAAGGCTAGTAAAACCAAATGTACCATCCAAGTTAAATGCAAACCTCCCTCACCATGTAGGTTCAAGCTCAACATCGATGGAGTTGTGGGAACTAGCCCTAGACCAGAACAAGGTGGCGGACATGCTTAGCAAGGAAGGACTCAAGTGCGAAGCCTTTGGAATACCAACCTTTATGATAGTTCCTCCAGTGTTTGCGAAGGAAGTAGTATAGACAGACATTTTAGGAACTACATACTCTAGGAAACTTAGTTTTTCTAACAACTATGTAAATGGCCCAAAACTCTAACTATCCTGCAAGCAGTTTGCTAAACATTAGCTAATTTTAATACGGAAAAGGGCCAAAAACACCCTTGAACTATTCGAAAAGGTCTAAAAATACCCTTCATCCACCTATTGGGTTAAATATACCCCTCAATCCACCTTTTTGGTCCACTATTACCCTTAAAACTAACAACCTTTTATTTTTTATTAATATTAATTATTACGTGGCACCTTTCTATTGGATAAATTTAAATTACAACCCACCAAATTTTTTTCAACCCACCCGACCCATATCCACATTCTTTAATCCAAACCCAATTAAGAGATTCATCAAAAATAAAAGATTTAATTCTTTTTTCTCCCCCTTAAACCTAATAGGAGTAATTTATTTTCTTCCTATCACCATATTCAACCTCATTCAATGGTGATTAAAATAATTGTTGTCTATTTTGCGAACAACTTTTTTGTTGTTTTCCTCAATCTCTTCATTTTGCAGGTTCAATAGACAATGAGCAGATAACATTGTGAACGCTAACTTATCCTCCAATGCTTTTTCTGGTGAACTTCCCTTTCGTGACTGGAACTTCTGTTGTGCTTGATCTCTCGAACCTCCAATAAGAAAATAGGTTATTAGGTTTAAGGTGGGGGAGAGAAGGGATGATCAAATTTTTATTTTTGATGTAATTAAGTTTGGGTCAAAAAAATGTGGATGTGGGTCAGGTGGGTAGAAAAAAATTTGGTGGGTTACGTTGAAATTTAAATTTATCCAAGAAAGATGTCACATAATAATTGATAATTAAAAAAAAAAAAATTGTTAGTTTTAAGGGTAATAGTAGACCAAAAAGATGAATGGAGGGGAATTTTTAACCTAATAGGTGGCTGAAGGGTATTTTTAAACCTTTTCAAATAGTTCAAAGATATTTTTGGCACTTTTCCGATTTTAATATAAGTATCCTTTTGATTTTTACAAAAAGTGATACTCAAAGGTTGGCTTTCTATGGTAGAACGGAGAGTTTCCCTCGTTAATGAATTCACATAGTAAAGATACCATACATGAGTGTAATTCAATCTCAATAATTAATTCATAACAAAAATATTTTCTAAGTCCATAATAGCAAAATACTAGTTTATTTCCTAACTAATGTAGGACTTCTAATTCACACTCTAAATAGGTTCAACTAGAACATGCACCGAGAGCTCAAATAAAGATAAACTTGAATAGCATATTCAAATTAGTAGTACTGGATAATATAACATATAAATAATGAATTCAATTGATCTCAATACCTTGATACAAAACATACACATATTTGAATTGATAAGAATTAATTTTAAACCTATAATTTTAAAAGTTCAACAAATTCATATTAAGAATCTATATATCAAATCAATCAAAATTATATCTTAAATCCGTAATTCTATAATAATACATCCATTCTCTCGAAATCGTCAACGCTTTATCCTTCATCAAAAAAGTTGTTATGTTTACGTTAGAAATTAATGGGACAACAGAATTCAGTTTTGATATAGTTGTTGTTTGTCCTTTAACTAATTTATCATCCTATTAGTTGTCACTCTATTGCAAGTTGGTGTTCAATAGGGATAGGTCCACTTTTCTAAAACCATTTTCACCTTTCAAAATCACACTCCAATATGTTCATATATAGCTGTAACTAGGGTAATAAAATCAAAAACTCGTCCAATCCGTTTAAATTTGGATAGGTTATTGATACGCTTATTTATTAGTTTAATTCGTTAAAAAATCGATTGATATGTTATTCAAATTGATTAACGAGAAATTTTGTCAAATAATTTTTAAAATACTTTTTTTTTTAATTTGATGTGTTATATATAGTCATAATAAAGAAAAAAATAATTTTATTAGATACTAAAATAGTTTAAAAGAACAAAAAAATTAATTAAGCTTGATAAAAATTGAAATGGGTTGGGTCTTGACCCATTATATAATTCATTATCTGATCCATTTTAACCAACCCTTTTTTATGCATGCAAATCTGAGTTAGATTGGGTATTAACTCAATTATTGTATTAATTCATTATGACTCGCCCAATTATCTCCCGTTGATAACATAATTCAAATTCACCATAATAATCTCATTTTAATAATTAGCCTATAGTACTTAGATAAACACGCACCTATAACCATGGTCAAATCTTCAGAAAAAAAGTTGTTTCAAGAGCTATTTGATTGGGTAAACTCTCATAATGTTGTTTGTATTTACAAATTATATATCATCAATTTAATAAGTTGAAATCAATTATGTGAGTTATTATTGATACATAAATAAATAATAATTACGGATGCAATCAAATTCAATAAATTTTAACTTAAATTTCGCATTCGTGATATTCATTTTTTGGGAGGGGGTACTGTGGGGTTTGAACTCCCATCACTAGGGTGAGCATGTGGGCGGCTCACTTATACCTCACTATCGTTGTGTTAAAAGATTCATTTAATATGTAAAAATAATTTGTTTGAAATTCAAAAATGAAAAATTTCGACTCAATCGTGTATTGAGTGATGGTACTAGGGATGGACATGATATGGTATGGTATGATACAATATTTGAAATTTCGGTACGGTAATTTCAGTATTCAGTTTCTAAAACTATTACTATATTATTACTATACCAATTTAATGCGGTATGATTCAGTATTTTGAAGTTCGGTTTCGATATTTTATGGTATGGTAAATCGATAACCATAGTTTATTCAACTTCGACTAATATTCACTCGTATAATAGAGTTTTATAACTTCAACAATACAAAAAAAAGGTCTCAATTGTATCATACTATGTTGCATATTTGTTATATACTTCGATATGATATTCAGTATTTTAGTATGTTATTTCTAAATACCAAATATCATATCGAATATCAAAAAATTTTAAAATGTATACCATAATATCAAAACAACAATATTAAAAATTTCAATACGATATAATAATTCAATATATACCATACCATGTCTACATTAGACGTTACTGTCTATTGGCTGTAAAAAGAAAAGGTTAGTTTTACTGCAGTAAGAGGAGAAAGAAAAATACTGCTCTTTATGGGCCTGTACTACTGCCTACTGGCAAAACAGTTGTTATCAACATGGGATTTTTGCCTGTTGATGATTATTTGAATACTGTTTTTGGTTTTTTTTTCTTGGTTTCATTCATTGCAGTCCCTTTCACTTCTCTTTAATCTAGCTACGAAAATATATTCAATATAATTTCATGAGTTGAGTCTAGAAAATAAGAATAACTTTAGGGTCCCACCGAGTGTTCATCCGAACCTCTTAAAAACACATACACTATAAATATAAGGTAATTTTTTAAAGACATATATAGAGATTCTGAATTTGCTAAATATAAAGTAGAGACCGACTTAGTGCTTTGAAAATTTTAAAATTCACGTCAAGTTTAAATTCCAAATATTACATTTTTTTTTGGGAATATAGTGAGCCGGACCTTAATATCACTTTTGTTCTTGTACAACGTAGTCATTGTAATACAACTTCATTCTTTGGACATATTTGTGGTCCTAAACATCTGCCACTGTTGAAGATGATAGAGTGTATGCAGTCCTTAGTCCTATAATATTATAATCCTAAATATCACTCTTGCACAACATAGTCATCGTACTCCACTTCCATTCTTCGAGCATCTTCTTTTCCTAAAAATGACATTAAACAACTCAGCCAGCCACTTCAAACCTTTTCATGCCTAAGTTCTTTCAAAACTCCACTGAAATTTCACTTAGTCGCTCTTTCCCAGCTTATTCTACTAATAACCTCATTTAATCTCATCAACCTTCATAGACAACCTTGATTACCGCTGAATTATAATAGATTCTTTAAAAATACACGAACATTCAATGTATCATTTTTTAAAAGAACGAACAAAATAGCTATTAAAGCTATCTATTTCCTTTATAAACCTCAAATACCCGAAATCCACAACCTTAGTTACCATTGAATTATGACAGATCCTTTAAAAATACACGAACATCCACCATATCATTTTTGAGAAATACCAACAATGTAGCTATTAAAACTACTCCCTCCGTCCACTTTTAATTGTCATGTTGCTCTTTTTGAAAGTCAATTTGATTAATTTACAAAGTGAAATTAAATTACATTAATTCGATATTTTAAACAAAAAATTTAAATATTCAAAAACTATACGAAAAATACTATAAATTGTGATTTTTTACATATCAATATGATGAAAAATATATGTTAATCTAAAAACTAATCTTTGATTCTAGAAAATGAAATCATGACAATTAAAAGTAGATAGAGGGTTGTAGTATTTTTCTCTGTCTTTCAATAAAGTTGGTGCCTTTTTTAATCAATAGGGTCACCAATCCAAAAATGTCAAAATTTTGAATAATTATGTGGTACCCAATAATATTTATTTGAGTTGCTCAACTGTATATTTTTCTATTTTTGGAACCCTTTTGTTTCTATTATCACTTACCTCATTGGTCTAATACATTGTTTCTAATCATATTTTTGCATATATACTTTATTTTTTATGTATAATGTTTGTTGACTTGAGATAAATTTAAATCGGATTCATATAGTTGATCTCAACTAGTTGGAACTGAGGCGTAGTTATTGTGGTGGTGTACTGGTGTGTATATATGTGCTTAGAAATGAATTTTCAAGATTTTCTATGGGAGTGCATAGTACTTGTTTGATAAAATGTTTCACTGAAAAAGCTTGATAGTGAATTCAAGAATGACAGTGGATAATTCAAGAAGCTCAATTTGGAGCAGAGAGCAAGATATAGCATTTGAAAATGCATTAGCAACTTATCCTGAGGATTGTGTAGATAGGTGGGAGAAAATTGCAGCTGATGTTCAAGGGAAAACCTTACAAGAGATTAAGAATCATTATGAAATTTTACTCGATGATGTGAGCCGGATCGAGTCTGGTTATGTTCCTTTGCCTTGCTATAATTCTACTTTTGACAGGTCTTTGTGCCATGATGGTGGTGGTGAAAGAACAGGCAAGAAGAGTGGGGTTTCAGGGAGGTTAAACAGTGAGTCAAATGATGGAGGTAAATCTACTAAGTTGGAGCAGGACCGGCGGAAAGGGGTTGCTTGGACGGAGGATGAGCACAGGTCAGTAACCGTTGAACTTCAGTTATTTCAGTACAATATTAAGCTTGTTTATTGTATATTTGTTTGAGACAAGTGAGGCTTGCTCAAGTGGTCGAGCACCTTCACCATCACCCGATAGGTTGAGGGTCGGGTAAGTCAGAACACTATTGATTTCTCCTCAAAAGATGAGGAAAAAAAGTATATCTGTAAGAAACTCATGAGTTCATACCTTGTATTTGAGGTTGCTATTTATCAGTTAGGATAGTGTAGTGGTACTTTCTGTTTCTTTTTTCCCTTCATGTTTCAGTGAATATAATCTTATCAAACTTAGCTTTATGCGTCTTCTGCCAAAAACTTTCTTTGCTTGGAAACATAATGACTGTGAATTGTCGTTATGAGGGTGTACTTCATGAAGTCATAGGACTAACTAAGCTGTTGCCAGACATTTGTTATACTGTATTATCCTGCTGTCACTTTCAGAAAGTACTCTTTCGATGGGAGATGTGGTCGATAGAGAAACATCTAAGTGATTCATGAGGGGTTTTCGCGAGTCTGAATGTTCAGATTATAGATTTCTGTTTATGCATAAGACAGTAATTACAGACTGATGTTTCTTTTCCTAATCCCTAGAGCTTTTTTTTTGTCCAATTCAAGCTACCTGCATCTTAATCAAACAATGGTTCACTTGATTCACCTTTTTCATCCTAAATGGCGCGTTGTACTTCTTGAAATTCCTGAAACTGGATCTTGTTTTGTAGCAGTTGGACTTCTCATTTTGTTGGCCGTAAGAACCACAGTTGAAGAGAAAATAATTGAAGATGCATATTCTTGCTGACATCTTCTGCATTCTAGATACCGTTTAACATCCTTCCGATATTTTGTACTGTCAGAGTTTTGCTTCATTTGCTTGATCTTTGTTGGTATGCAGATTGTTCCTTCTTGGACTGGAGAAGTATGGGAAAGGTGATTGGCGAAGCATTTCAAGAAACTTTGTTGTGACAAGAACTCCTACGCAAGTGGCTAGTCATGCCCAAAAGTATTTCATACGTTTAAACTCGATGAACAAGGATAGAAGACGAACAAGTATACATGACATTACTAGTGTTAATGATGGAGATGTCTCAGTACCTCAAGTTCCAATCACTGGCCAAACAATTGGTTCTTCTGGCAAATCCAACAAACAATCTCCAACAGCACCAATTGCTCCCATTGGAGTTGGCATAGATGGAACAACCACCATCGGACAACCAGTAACAGGACCACTTGTTAACGTAGTTGATCAGAGGCAGATTCAGGATTTGGACATTATGGGTTCAAGTTTGGGATTTTACTACGACCAATCTTGATTTTTCGGGTACATCTAGTAACTTTTCAACACAGATATAGAATTTGAGCCAAAGCTACTATTGGCTTCGGATGAAACCATAAGTTCAACACTACATCCATCTCCACAGTTGGTACAACAGTGAATCTTTCTCCTCGACATCCAAGTCATACGGTGTCCAACCTCCAATACAAGAAGCAATGGTTGCTGGTGCACCTACAAACACGTGTCCGGTGATGTTTGATGAAACACACATCTACACATTAGTGACATTTTTTAGAAACAATTAGTGTACAAAGGCAAACTGAAGAAGCTTCTTCAATGGTGTATGAATAATACTATTTCTCAATGTCACATAAGCATTCACTCAGGACTTTGATCCAGTGGTAAGACCAATATGATATTAGATCATCTTATAGTGAATCTTTACGACGTAGGGGTAAAGTTGTGTACACAATATGCTCTCCAAATCCCACTTGTAAGATTACACTGGGCATGTCCTTGTTGTTATAATGAATCTTTCGTCTTCCTTTCTTGCATTTTTATTTTCTTATATCCACATTACACAAGAAAAAGTGATAGCTTATGACTTATTTAAAATTGATCTTTAGACCTGAAAAAATAAGGGTGAAAATGTTTTTCAGAAAAACAAGTTTTTTGTTACTTATTTTTTGTGTTTGGTACGTAAGCATATAATACTATTCAAGAAATATTTGTATATAATCTAGACAAATACGATGAGATGTGACGTGTGAGATGCTGGCTTGGGGTTGGGTACAAATCAAAAGTTCAGTTATAAATCAAAGATCAATTATTTTTTTGCTAACTATATATTTTGAGGTGAAAGACCTAAGTCTGATTTTGTCCCAAAATCAAAAAAGAAATCAATACTTAGTCAGTTCAAGGTACAAGCATATTTGCATAATGTACAATTATATGCACAAGGTACAATACATGAAAAAGCTATATTTCTCCGACAAAAAGAGACACAACACATAAATATGCCATTTAACATGACCTCCAATGACATCTATGTTCTTCATTTTTTTGGTGTGCACAAGTAAAAAATTAAAATTATATAAAATTGAATAAGTAGACACACGTCATGCGTGACATAATAGACATAAGATGTTTGATGTCATGTAAAATGCAAATTGTGACGTAGGAGGTAAATAAGATGCATGTGTCTATTTATGCATATTGGAGGTCAAGGGCAGATTTATGCATTATAGGAGAAAAAAAAATAGTTTTTCGTTGAAGAAAACAGAGATTTCTCTGCTGTCTTGTTTCCATTGCTCCAATGAGTCCACTGACCATTCCACTTCATCCTTCTCCATTCCCACTTACAAATCCAGCAAACCCCCAAACCACCATTTTCACTTTACCAAGCAGACTAAGAATCTTGATTCCTCAAGCTACATTTTCTGCTTCATCAAATTCTCCTCTTTGGACCATTTCAGAGATAGTCAGGGCTATTAATGGCAGAATCATCAGGTGGGGTCCACCTGGAACAATCTGTACGGACACCAGAACCCTTGAACCAGGACAATGGTTCCTCCCCCTTGTTGGGCAAAACTTTGATGCCCATAATTTCATTACCCCTAAATTAGCCACAAAAGGGTGTGTTGGAGTGATTGGGAACTGGGTTTGTGAGGGTTGGAACAATGGGTTTGTACAAGTTGAGGGTGACACTATGAGTTCTTTAAAAAGATTGGGTTTTTATGCAAGAAACAGGTTTACTGGTTGTTTAATTGGTTTGACAGGAAGTGTAGGTAAAACCACTACAAAGACTATGGTGGCATTGGCTTTGGAGAGTGTTGGAACTGTTTATTATAGTCCAGGGAACTGGAATAACGAGATTGGGGTTGCGTTATCGCTTATTGGGATGTCGAGGGATGTGGGGTTTGGGGTTTTGGAGATGGGGATGAGCAAGAAAGGAGAGATCTTGGAGCTGTCCAGGATGTGTAGACCAGATGTAAGGGTGATTCTGAGTGTGAATGCTGCACATTTGGAGAATTTTGCCAACTTGGAGGAGGTTTCCGTGGCGAAAGGGGAGATTTTAAGAGAAGCAATGCCAGGGAATGTGTGTGTATTGAATGGTGATGATCCCCTTGTCATGAGCCTCCCAGTTCCTGTTGGAGTTAAGAAGGTGACTGCTATTTAATTTTTTTAAAGTGTTCTTTATATTGATATTCTTTGTGATTAGTGGTGAAGCCGGGATTCAACATATGTAGTATATATACATTAAAAGAAAATTTAGCTATCTAAACAGTGTGAATTTTCAGCGAAGGGGATGTTGATTGGACACAAGGTGTCTCCACCACTGTTTGTGATCAAGCTTCTTTTGTGTTGTTCATTGAATTAGTTCTCAACGTCTGAACTAGCTGATATGAGTTACATGCGATGCAGATACCACTGTTCTTTCCTTGCATTCTAGTATTGGTAGGTAATCTTGAAATGAAAATTTCTACTTTGAATCTTGCATATGAAAGGACAGAGAACACTTCTTCCAATTTGAGATGTTTTTGATAGTAAATTTCATTACTGTGCACCTAGTGAGGGGTATGGGATCCATACCGGATTTGGTCCAGCACCGAGGTAATTTGACCAAATCCTGTATGGATGCCACACCCATGTCGTGTCGACACGGGTGAGTCCTAGCAACTTAGCTCATTACATCCTTGTTATTTGTTAGATACAGTTCTACATTAGGAGATAAGAGCCAAAAAAACATGAATCCTTGCTTTTTATCTTTATATACTGTGAAACTATGATGGCTTGGCTTGGGAGTCTACTTTTGGTTATATTTCTTGATTTCATTTTCTCTCTTGCTCAAGGTGGTATTTGGTCGAAAGTTGAGCTGTGATGTTCGTTTAGTTTCTTCACAAATTATAGACGGAGGTCGGAGAATACAAATTGTTCTAGAGGGATTCAATGAGACGTAAGTTCATCAGAACTTTCCTTCAATCATTCTTAAGAGCATTCTATTCGTGTTTGTACAAAACTTGAACTATTACACACCTTGGTTTGAACATTTTCAGAAAACTAAACTTTTATGATCCTCTAATCTTGTTCTATTTTCCAAATTGTGGTAAACATATGGTTTTCTGCTATTGATGTAAATTTTATATATTTGTGTGTTCTTTATCTGGAAGCGCTTTTACCAGCAGCCCTGCCTTCATCTCTTGTCTCTTTGGTGTGGACTTAGATGTTATTAATTAGATAGAAAGCGCGAGCATAGTTAATAGAGAAGAGACTTTTGTATTTTTTACATCTGTTGTTAGTGCTACACTCTGGATGCTATTCTTGAACAGAATGAACTTTACTTTCTTAAAACAGATATCTTCTGTAATTTCAATGTGCAAGGTCAGTACTACCACAGTTTAAAGAACTTGGGTTGTCGAAATATTCTTAGAAATTGTCTTATCAAGGAAATGCCTTTTTAATTTAGGCTATTTTAATCTGAAACACAAATAACTTGTGTTATTCATTACAACAATTGATCCACTGTTATTTACTAGTATTTACAGTTCTATTTATTTGACATGTTGGTAAATATTCAGGGTTAAATTCATAATCTCCAGTCCTGGCTTGCATTTGGCAGTTAATGCATGTGCAGCTGCTGCTGTGGCTAGTGCTCTTGGCATTCCTCTTGCTCTAGCTGGAAATTCCTTATCCAGATTTATACCTGTTCACCGAAGATCAGAACTTGAAGTAACCGAGAATGGGATTACAATAATAAATGATGTTTACAATGCAAGTCCAGCTAGTACTCAAGCTGCAATTGACTTGTTAAAAAACATTGACTGCAAAGGTAAACGAGTTGCTATACTCGGAGACATGCTTGAACTTGGTTCCACAGAATTCAAGTTTCATGAGTTGATGCTACAGAGTTGCTGCGATGCTCACTTTGACGTAGTTGCACTTGTTGGAACAAGGTTTGTAAGTGCAGCTGAGAGTATAGACTTTGTGCCAGAGATTAAACTGCTGTGCACTACTAATGCTCACCAGATGGCTTCTAAAATTATCAATGATCTAAGTAGTGGTGATGTCGTCCTTGTCAAAGGCAGTCGTCAAATAGGAATGGAGGTAATTGTCGATGCAATTAAGTCTATCCACTTTGGTGTCCCACTTTGCCATGCAGTAATGAGCAAATGTGACTAATAGAAGATTCTGCAATGTGATCGTGCTAGAAAATAAAACCAGTATGCTGGTTCAACTTTGTTCGAGTTCTTTTTCAAGACCTCCGCATAGCTCAGGGCCAGCAGCTGGCGATTATGCTGGCGTAAGGATAGATCATTAGCCATCTGCTGCTTCAAGCACCTTTTTTTGTGTTTTCTCTGAGAAATGCTGGAAGGTCAGTGTAGCCATACGAGTTGGCTTTCAGGTGACAAGCTCTATGTAGTGCTTAAGCTGCCGGTAGAAGCCCTTGCAAATACGCTTTTTTCAGTCGAGATGGATGAAGTGCCTCTTTACGGATACTTTCTGCAACGTTATTACCCAAGGGTTCAATAAAACCGTATTCTTACTCGAGGAATGACACTCTCCAGAAATTAGCTTATTGTTCAACAAGTCACTTATGGTAATGAGGCTTTTGAAAATATACTCCTTGTTGCCAAAGTACTTCACTCACTTTCTTAAGAGACTTGGTAAATATTTTGAGTTGATAACTGCAGGCTGCAATGTTTCAATAGGATGTGAATTTGCTAAACCATAGCCAGATCTTTGTGATATCATGGGAGGTTAATTGTTACAGGGTGATGAGTGAAGGATCAAAAACACATCTAAAATATTTCAGTTTTTTGAGTTTCATATTTGAACTATCAAGTGTGCGAGTTTTCCTCACCAAATGTTTATCGAAACACACCTCAACTATCAGTTGTTCACTTTTCCTATTTGAATGATGGTGATGTTTTAGGAAAAGTGAACAACCGATAATTGAACTGTGTTTCGATAAATATTTGATAGGAAAAGTAAACACTTGATAGTTATGCAATTCGATTTATCTATAAGGATCTATTATTCATATCCCTAAAGATTAGCTATTCGATTCCCCCAAATACTTTGATAACTACAACAATAGTAATTATAGGATTGACGTTGCTTGTCTCATTTTTTAGAGTTGTAAATAACTTTTTGTAATTGTTTTTTCCCATTTGTCTAAATATTTGATGGATATTATATAGAATTACTCGGTATTTGTTTGACAAATGAACTAGATATTATATTATCCAAAAACATATAATAAAAATTTCAATAACACAATAGTGATTTCTTTTAAAGCATAAACATAGCCACAAGAAAAAGCCATTAAACAAGAAAACAACTTGTTCAAAAACTAGATTTTGGTTGGGTAGATAAATTATTAGTAGTTGAATAATGAATTAATAATTAATGGGTTCATTTTTATAAAAATATAAAAAGATACTTTATAAGTTATTTTCTAAATTTGATATACAACTTTTAATTCAACTTAAAATTTTCAAATAAAATAAAAAATTATCTCAAAAAATAAATAAATAGTTTTTATGATCAAACGGGTCGGATTGTTCTATGAACCAACCCGTTTGCCGCCAATAAAGCCCAGCTCTATAAAAACTGTAACCCTTTCCCCTTTCAAGTCCTTTACAGTACCAAATCATCGCTCTGTGTTTTTCAACTGTGCAAAAAATGCAGGTAAATTCATAAATTAGTAACATTTTCATATTTTCAGTTTCGATTGCTCGAAATAAGATCTGCGTACACTCTATCCTTGTTAGGATTATACATGATATGTTGTTGTTGTTGTTTGTTAAACTCCTCAAATTCAATTTCAGTTTTGATTACTTGAAATAAGATCTGCGTACACTCTATCATCGTTAGGATTATACTGAATATGTTGTTGTTGTTGTTTGTTAAACTCCTCAAATTCAGTTTCAATTTCAATTTGTTTATAAAATTGATTATTTTTATCTTCCACCAAGACCCGATTATTTCCCCACCCAGAACCCTAGTTTATTTTTTTTGTTTGAAATGTTTTTCTGTTTGTTAATTTGTTGGATGAATTTGTGATTAAAGTGTGTTTAATTTCTTGATACAGGCTAGTGATAGGTTCAATATCAACTCTCAGCTTGAGCACTTGCAAGCTAAATACGTTGGAACAGGACATGCCGACTTGACTCGATTGTAAGTTTTTGTTTTTGATGAAGTAAGTGGAATTCATTGAACGGCATAAAAAGATGCAAGAAAGTAGACAAAAGTAGGTAGTTAGGTTCATAACAAGTGGATCTATACTAAGGCGAGGGAGCTAATGAAACTCGAAAGAGATTGCATTATTTATAGGGGTGAGATAGTTTTAGCTGAAAAGATTAAGTAAGGCATTTAGCCTTGAGGGAGTAGGTTGGAGTTGAGATGCTATGAAAACAGCTTTGATTTATTTCTGTTAAAATACAACAAAATATTACTACGGGGATCATTCTCCAGATCTTTTTGATGGCTTTGCCAACTCCCCTAAAACACTAGCACTAGCTTTCAAAGGCTAACTTTAACAGTGTTCTCAAAGGTGCGCTTAAAGCATGCTTTAGCCCGGTTGAGCGCTTTGTCTCGTTTAATGTGCGCTTCAGTGTCCTCATCAAGCCTTTAAGAAATAGTTTTCCTTGACAATGAAGGCGACATTAAACAATTAATATCTTACTTTATTGTTATTTTTTTCAACTTCTTTGTCCATATATTTGTTATTCATGCTTATAATTATTAGTCTTGGACTAAACATAAATATTTGTATTTTTCCCCATTTGTGCCTTTTTTCATTAGCTCCCCATGCTTCATTTGTGCTTTGCGCTTAAAGCCCCAACTGACCTTAGAGCTATTTGATGTTTTTCACATTTGTTAACACTGGATTTAATGTTTGTGGCATCGCCCATTTCAGACCGAAAATAGAATAGAAGAGACTCCATATCTCCTTTGCAATAGAACAATGAAGGGAAAAGTGGTTGATACTTTCTGCATACTGCTGGCACATGTAGCATCTGTTTAGTAGAACAATTTTCCTCTTGCAGTAGTTTTCATGAGTGAGACATACCCCCTTAGAGCCAACTAGGTGAAGCAAATCACCTTGGTAGCCACCTTAGTTCTCCAAATATGCATTTAGGGCTAATTATTAATCATTCCATTCTGAGCACAATGGTGTTTGTAACCATCTCTAAAGTCTAATCTGAAGCACTTGAATGCTTTCATGTGTTTTTGGTTATTTCTATTGATACTCATAAATCTGAAGCACTTGAATGCTTTAGACAATATATGAATGAAGGTGAGAATCAATTAGACAAAAGGATAACAACCTTAAGAATCGATGAAGTCTGTGAATATATATCAAGACAATTTGAAGAATTGTGTAATGATAAAGGCACTGCTAGGCAGTTAACTATTCCTTGCACACCTCAACAAAATGGTGTAACAGAAAGGAGGAATAGAACACTATTGGACATGAAAGCAAATTTGCCCATCTCCTTCCGGGAGAATGTGTTATTGACTGCAACCTATATATTAAACAAAGTGACTTCTAAGAAATGTATCTTTATAAGATACTCAGAACTCTCAAAAGGGTATGTGTTTATTAGTGAATCGGAAGATGGAAGTATTACTGAAATTGAATCATGATGCAACATTTCTAGAAAATGATTTTCCAAGGAAGAGAGCCCTCTTTATGAACTGCTGAATCACAAGTTGTCACATGTTATTTTGGCATGTTTGTAATTTACCTATTTCTGCTTTCGTTGAAATTGAGGTTCTTTATTCTAACTATGGTTTTGTAGTTATTGACTATGTTTAGAGTTTATTATTTTAGTCTAATAACTTTGGAGATACTGATGTTTTGGGTTTTCTTTATTTGTCTTAGTGAGTGGGCAGTGAACATTCAGCGTGACAGTTATGCATCTTATGTTGGACACTACCCAATGTTGGCGTATTTTGCCATTGCAGAAAATGAATCAATTGGAAGAGAGCGCTACAATTTTATGCAGGTTTGTGCTTTTTAAAGATGCTTATCTTGTTTTGCAGTTACTTGATTTTTAGATCTTAATATGCTGGCTTGGATAAGGCAGGTTTTTAACTGCTTTTATTGTACAGTTCTGCGTTCTATTTACCAACTAGTTAATGGAAGTTCCTGCTTTGATGTTAAGACTATAGGTTGCATTGCAGAACAAGTTGTAGCACTTCTTGAGGCCTTTTTTGTTTAAAGTCCTCTTCCAGTGAAAGTATTTAGCCATTCAATGCAAGGTTTTCTAGTGCTTTTTTAGGATTTGACTACCATGTGTTACATTGTGCTTTTAAAGGATGCTCAAGAGTGATGGCTTCTTAGACGTGGCTAGTAAGTAACTAAATATAAAGACTTAGACTCATTTGAGGCTACTAAGTAACTAAATATTCAGCAATAGCTTTAGAAAGATCGTTACAAAAAGGTTGTCACATATGCGCAAGTCTATAACTCCTTAGCGACCCAAAATGCGCACACTTCGACCTTTTATGCTGCATTGCACTCTTTTGTGGTACTCATCTTCATTTTCTGTGTAGTTGTACCTGGGGATTTCATTCCGTGAGTGTCGAAACAAAGTGATGTTTTTTTTTTTTTTGTATAGTTTGCTCTCTTTTCTTTTTTACTTTTGAGAAAAGAAAGCATACTTGGTTTTGATCAAAACAGATGGATTTATTGCATTTTCATATGCTTGTGTGGAGTCATGAGTTAAGTGTTTGTTATCTGGATTAATAATGGAAGTTTTGTCCAGTTTTTAGCCCAAGAAAACAAACATATCCATGTTTACTGATATTAAGGGTATAAATGATGAAGTTCAATAATTTCTCGGTTATCAAAAAAAAAAAAAAAAATAAATAAAAAAATGATGAAGTTCAATAATAAAAAAGCTAAATATAGTCAACTTGTTTGTTGGAAATCATCAAGTGATCAAGATAACAGAAAGATATGAACTCTGGTAAGAGGAATTTGGAAGAATTCAGTGTGTTATAATATCTTGCAAAGTTCATGTCCATGTATCGTTCTGGCAAGGTCCTTTGAGGGAGAGAAGGCCAGCAGGATTGGCAAAATATAGTGAAAGTTGCAGGTCAATTAGCTTCATTTTAACAATAATAGAACTTCCTTACACACAGGGTAGATATGTGGAAGGAACATTTTTTGGAAAGGAAGAAAACATGAAGTCCCTTTTGACTGAAGTATTCAAAAATGGAGTTTTTTGTGAGTATATACTAGCTGGTACAACCTCCCTCAGGTAGAAGTTTTGAAAAATGACTATCTTTTGGAAGTCTTAACTACTGTGATGTAGAGCTCCCGTTAGACTACCTGTTTCTCTTCTTGTTATTCTTAGAGGTTATACTTTGTTAAACACAATTTCTTTTGCTATGTTGCCACTTAAAAAATTTCAACGGACAGAGGTTATTCAGAAAATATAAAGAAAGGAGACTTCTCCCCATTGTATACACTTTCGGAAAGGCTACAGTAGACATGCAGTTGCAGTTGTCACGAAGCTAGTCGGATTCTCGACATAATTCCACTTGTGGATGTTTGAATGACCACCTGTTGAATGCAATAATTTTTAAGCTACTAATCTGGAGTGCCAACTACTTCCTGTATATTTCAGTGTCGATGGAGCCTTAGCTGTTTCATGTAGAAGACAGAATCTTCCTGAATATCACAAATTTATTTGATGTATATATGATGTTCTGTGAGTATGCGTCCTTGATTTTGGTCTTCTACGATTACTCACAATCCCATATTTACTTGTGCTTGTGCAGAAAATGCTTTTGCCTTGTGGTCTTCCACCTGAAAGGGAAGACGATTAAGAGTTGCAACAGATAGCACCCTTTCAGACTCAGACCTCTGTCAAGCCTAAACCTTTGCTGCTTTAATCTCCAGTTCATAACATGTAAGGTTGATTTGATATGAAAGATTTGACTTGTATTAATCTGAGTGATCTAGCAAAAGCACATTTTGAGTTGTATTTTCATGTTCAACTAACATGCATATACATTTCAAGTTCATTAGTTGTTATTTCGTGCTCAAGTGCCTAAGAGAGTGGTCGAACATCGAGTAGCTGCTATATAGTTGTGGTAAATGTTTTTGGTAGAAACTCAGTTGGAATGTTTGAACTTTAACCCCCCAAAATATCCAAATGGCCAGCTGATGGCTTGGGTAGGGCCAATCTATATTGAAGGAGTTAATGTGTTGGCTTGCGTAGTGGATAAAGTTATATGATACATGTCGTTGGTAGGAGGTGACATGTATAGATACTTGAAATAAACTAAATTAGCATTCAAACTATAAAAACTCAATACAAAAGGGGGACATGAAAAACTCATAAGCTTATCAACATGTACACATGCTAATTACATGTATTGTTAGGAAACACTACAATTAAGACAATCATGAGAATTACTTCTTAATGGAACCTGTGAAAGCTAGTATAGTCTGTATAGTTGTGAGTATGAGAAGTATGATGGCTGCCACAGTTGAAGCTCCTACCCAAGGATTACTAAAATAATTGTGTTTCAAATTTGCCTTCATTCTATTCCATGGTTTTTCACAATGTTCAACTGCTTTTCTGCATTCTTCTTTGTAATAGAAGTTGGAATAAACACCGACTCCATTTCCAATTTTGTTGAAGATGCTAGCTACTTCTTTGTCCTCTCCTATCCAGTTCTCTATGATTCCTTTCTGGTGAAGAAAATTCACATCTTTATCTGAGTCAATAAGATAATCCATGAAAGTTGCAAAATCATTGAAATATTTTGGTTGTACATCAATTGATTGTTGCTCATAAGCAATGAGATTTCGCAGGAGAATTTCTGTATCATCTTCGACTTGAAAACAAGGAATTGTCATCAATCCATTCTCGAACTTTATACTGTCAAATAAATTTGTGTTATCCCCAAAGTTGTCTTCTTTAACGAAGCTAACTCCAGCTTCGAAAAGCTCTGTTGCATTTGGCATGACCGTATGCCATGTTATGCCATCTTTTGAGTTTTTCATGGGATTCCCATAACATGAAAATATGTGTACTACATGAAGTAAATGTTTGATATTTTCTGCATTACATTCTATCTCTCCAAAGGATTCAGGGGTGATTTTTGACAAGTCAATGAAAAAAGTAAACGAATTAATCACCAGCATTGCTGTCACGCCCCGAGCCTACACCCTGGACGTGGCCGGCACTCGAAGACCATTTTTGGCCCCCAAGCGAACCCTTGGCCTGACTTTCTTAACTCAGCAGAAACTTAACTCAACAGTAACTCAATGCAATGCAAGGTTTTAAAACAACCTAACTGAAATAAAATCTGGCCACAAAGGCAACTCGAGTTTCAAAATAGAATATTTACATATATACATAGATGAGAGACTCCTAACTAACTAACTAACTGTCTATGATGCCTCTAAGATACTGAGATGGATGTTGGGACAGACCCGACAACATCCTAATAAAACAAAACTTAAGAGAACAAAATAACCGAGTCCTCCGGATTGCAAAGAGGCTTACCACTGACTCTGAAGTACTCAACTGGATCAACGGCGAACCGGATGCTGGCCTTGGGTATCTGTGTCTGCATCATAATAAGATGTAGGCCAAGTGGCATCAGTACATTGAATGTACGAGTATGCGAGCTGGAAAGCTAAACCACAACTCAAGCTTGAAAAAAGTACAAAGGAACTCTTACCTTGGCTCTGTTCAACTCATGAATAATTGAATATATAAAGCAATAAGACACATGCAATATATAAAGCTTGTAAAACAGTGTAAACACTTAGCTTGTTAAAGATAAAACAATAACATCTCAACTTTACTTATATAAAAGTAATATAACTTTAGTGGGAGACTCTTTAATCGACAATCACCACTATGAGCCCTAGTGGTGATACAACGTTTTACCTCACGTTGCCCGAGGACCATCCTATACCTTGCTGTGATATAAGAAGCTAATGATACAACGTTTTACCTCATGTTGCCCAAGGACCATCCTATACCTTGCCGTGATATAGGAAGCTAATGATACAACGTTTTACCTCACGTTGCCCAAGGACCATCCTATACCTTGCCATGATATAGGAAGCTAATGATACAACGTTTTACCTCACGTTGCCTAAGGACCATCCTATACCTTGCCGTGATATAGGAAGCTAACTTTACCAAGTGGATCCACTAGCTTAACTTTACATGATCATCTAAAAAGTATGACCCGTTAAATCCCATGTTGGCTACATGGCTCTTATGGGGAGTTGAGTTTATAGGAACTCGTGTCTCCAATTTGGTGCTCAAGACTACCCCCAAAACTACTTTGCTCATAAGTGTTTTAAACACATCTTTCTTTATTTGAGATAATTACTCAAAACTTAGCCCAAAGACTCTCTTGGAAATCAATGTTCCTTTCTTACTCAAATGTAAAAACATTTAGAAACCTCTTTGGAAAATACATAATTCCCTAATAACTTTCGAGAAATGGACTCGACTTTAAACTCTTTACTCAACTTGAAACTCTTAACTTAACTTAACTTAACTTGAAACTTGACTTAACTTGAAACTCTTAACTCTTTACTTGACTTAGAACTCTTGAGCCTCAATAATGAAGTTAAACATTCAATAAAGACTCATGACTTAACTTTAAAACTTCCTTGACTCCCTTCTTGAACTTATAGACTCAACCCTTAACTTCACTTGACTTGGAAACTAACTTTCCTTGAATTGGATTTATGGATTCAAGGTGTTTGATCACATGATATGGATGAGTTCTTGATGTTTAGACACACCTTGGAGTGTCGGAAACAACTATGAAACATAGGTATAATACCTAGGACCATGCATGAGAAAGTGTGAAACGAATGGGAAAACTTGGCGCTCTTGGCGCTCTGAGAGGCGCGGAGCGCCAAACTAAAAACTTCAGAGAAGGCCTGCTGGCGCTCTGATGGGCGCGCCGCCCCAAGGGGGAAGTTCAGATCCCCTCTTGGGGCGCGCTGACAGGCGCGACGCCCCACCCTTTTTCCCCGAAATTCGACTTTCCTCCTTAGTTTTCTCCAACTCTAAACCTTCTACACCTCAAAGTTTCCATCCCCAAACACTTAAAACCATAAACCTCTCAACATACAATAGATTCAACTCAAAGACACCACCCGAAACATACACCAAACCAACAAGGACTTCAACACAACACAACTACCACTTCAACAATTACAACCAACAACTTCAACAAACATAATCAATCTTTTTCTCAAAATTAAACAAGCTTGGCTTGTGGGAAAAAAAACCAACCCAACACTATGAAGTCACATACCTAATAGGGATCACCCCCAACGGTATCCACGATGATCTTTTGACGAAAACTTGCTTCTTCTTCTCCTTTCTCTCCTCTTCTTCTCTTCTTCACTCTCAAACCCTTATTTTCACTCTATTAAATGAGGGAAACTGATCAAAATCAGTCTAACACACTAATATATATCCAAAAGAAAAGGCTAGGGAAAAGACCAAAATACCCTTACAAATTTCCGGACAGATTTCCTGCCAACTGCCCAACTTTCAAAGGACATAACTCGCTCATACGAACTCGGAAATGAGCAAACTTTATGGCGTTGGAAAGATCATTCCACGGACTTTGCAAAAATAACTGGAACAACACCTAGATAATCCTGAGCTAGGAGTTATAACTGTTCAAAGTTGGCCAAAAACTCATTATTTTCCATACTTGGCCAAAAAAAAATTCAGATTTGAAATTTTTCACATTTTTCCAAAAATGGCTATTTCCAATTTCAAGCTTTTTCAAAGTTATTTCAAATTGTCGGATGTTACAATTGCCACTGGTAAATCATCATCTTGCTTTGTCATGTGATGAAGCTTGTCGAGGACAAAGAAAGGAAGTTGGTTTTCTAGTAAGATCAAGTCTCTGAATATGTAAAAATCTTTAATATTGATAATTTCTTCTTCTCCTTGTAGACACATTTCATGGTACTCTCGAATAAACTCAACCACAAAACAACCATCAAGCAATAACATTTGGCAAAATTGACTATCATTGCCAAGCTCGTCTATATCTTCGGAACACTTTATTGCTTCCTCATTCAGTTCCTTCAATTCATTGATGCAACTTTCCACATCAAGCCCCTCTTTTCGTTGAAGAAACCTTCGTAGGTATAATAGTTTGTGCTTTTCCATTGGATGAAATTGAGGATTTTTCTTATGGTAAGGACCGATAGAGATCATCTTTGGTGTATAAGCATCTGGATTTGATTCACGTAGCCCTACATTTACTTCGAATATGGTACACGATTCAATAGATGAATAGTCCAAATCCTCAAACATTTCATCAAAGATTTGATTTATAGATTTCTTTGTTTTTGACCATAATGGATCGTGACCATTTGTTTCCTTTATGTCGATTAAATGATCCACTTTCCTCCCTTCTTCTATCTATAATAAGACTCATTGTTAAAATTCAACACATTCACACGATGAATATTGTAAAGATCGATGCATATGATAAAACCATGACTAGTGAATGTGTTAGGACCATGAGATAGACCTAAAATTACATCGAAGCAAATGGAAAAGAATGTTTTATATAGTTGAGAGAGACCTCATCATTTTCAGTTTGAGGAAGTAGTGGAATTTGATCATCTATTGAGGTCATCTCAATGGAGTGTGCCATCCCTTTTTCTTCAACTCTAATTCCTACATAAGATATGCATCCCAAATTAATGGCAATTTGAGGTAGTATTAGATAATATAACGACATTTATATTATTGTTGTCAAATAATTGTCGCAAAATCCTTTGTGTAAAACATTTAAAAATTACCTTATTTTGTTGTTCATAAATTGAAAATGGACTTGTTGGAGTGTACTTGAGTTTCTTCAGGAATTAAGTATAAGAGATGGAGAATATAAACTTCTATATGAGTACTATTTATATATATTACTAACATGAAATAATGTACATTTGAGAAAAGTATCATAGAATAAATTAAATAAAGCTTTGGTATCATAGAATAAAGTGTAATGACATTACATTTAAGAAACATATCATAGAATAACACTTTTAAGTGTGTGGTGAAGCCACCATTTATTCTTAAATTTGCTATCAAGTTAAGTTGAAGAAGAACACTTTTAGAGTGTGTTTGGTATGACAATTTTTTTTTCCTGAAAAATAAGTGAGTGTCTCTTTTAGTTTTTAACGTTTGATAAATAAGTTGAATATATATATATATATATATATATATATATATATATATATGTATGTGTGTTTGAAAATATTTGTATAAAATCTAAGCAACCACTATTTAGGTCGGCTTGGGGGCTAGAGATGTGAGGGTGTAGGGATGAGCACTATGGGGTTAGCTGGTAGTGTGTGTGTTGGAGGGTAGATATTAGACAGTTATTAAACAATAACTAAACTATATTTTATATTTTTTAATAGGCAAAAAATGAGCTAAAACGGGGGAATATTGTATAGTTTTTGTAACATCCGGCAATGTGAAATAATTGAAGAGGCTTAGAATTGGAAATTTTCATTTTTGGAAAGAATTTTTAAAATCTGGAAAAATTGGCCAAGTATGGAAAAAAAAGGGTGAGTTTTGGCCAACTTTGAGCAGTCATAACTCCTAGCTCAAGATGATTTAGGAGTATTTCCAGTTATGGTTGTGAAGCTTGTGGAATGATCTTTCCAATGCCACCGAGTTTGCTCGATTCCGAGTTCGTATGAGCGAGTTATGCCCTTTGAAAGTTGGGCAGTTGGCAGGGAATCCGTCCGGCAATTTTAAGGGCATTTTGGTCTTTTCCCTAGTTTATCTTTTGGGGTTATATTGTGTGTTAGGCTGATTTTTGGACCTTTTTTTTTCTCATTTTAAAAGAGTAAGAGTTAGGGCTTGAGAGAAGAAGAAGAGAAGAAGAAGAGAAAAAGAGGAGAAGAAGAGAAGAAAGAGGAGATCAAGCAAGTTCCGTCGTGGATATCGTCGGGGGTGATCCCTAGCAAGGTATGTGAGTCCTTAGTGTGGGTTGATCCTTTCCCCCACACACCAAACTTGTTTTATTTTTGAGAAAAGGTTGGTTATGTTGTTGGAGTTGTTGGGTTGTGTTGTTGGTGTTGTTGAAGTTGTTGGTTGTGTTGTTGAAGTTCTTGTTGGTTGTGGGACATGATTTGGTTGTGATTTTGAGTTGAATCTAGTGTATGTTGAGGGTTTTTATGATCCTTAGTGTTTGGGGGTTGAAACCATTGAAGGTAAGGGAGGTTTAGAGTTGGAAAAGGAAGGAGAAAAGTCAAGTTTTCGGGGAAAAAGGCTGGGGCGTCGCGCCAGCCAGCGCCCCCCAAAAGGGACTCTGAGGTCCAGCCCTTGGGGCGCCGCCCCTACCAGAACCCCAACCAGACCTCTCTGAAGTTTGAGGTCTGGCGCTCCGCGCCTCTCAGAGCGCCAAGAGAGCCAAGTCTTCCCATTCTTTTAACACTTTCTCATGCACGTTCCTAGGTATTATACCTATGTTTCATGGTTGTTTCCGACACTCCAAAGTACGTCTAAACATCAAGAATTCCTCCATAACATGTGATCAAACACCTTGAATTCATAATTCCAATTCAGGTGAAGTTAGTTTCCAAGTCAAGTGAAGTTAGAAGCCAAGTGAAATTAGAAGTCAAGCTTAGAAGTTAAGTAAGTCCAAGCAAGTCTTCAAAGTTTTCAAGAGTCTTCATTGAACGTTTTAACTTCATTCTAAGGCTCAAGTTCCAAGTTAAGTATAGAGTTCCAAGTTAAGTATAGAGTTCCAAGTTAAGTATCGAGTTCCAAGTTAAGTATAGAGTTTCAAGTCAAGCAAAGGGTCTCAAGTTTCAAGTTAAGTAAAGAGTAAAGAGCATACAGTTTCAAGTCGAGTAAAGAGTATCGAGTTTCAAGTTAAGTCAATAGTTTCGAGATAAGTCAAGAGTCAAGAGTTGAGTTCATTTCTCAAAAGTAATTAGGGAACTAAGTATTTCCCAAAGAAATCTATAAGTGTTTTCACATTTAAGTTGAGAGGAAACTGAGATTTCCAAAAGAGTTTTGAGATGTTTGAGCACTATCTCTTTTAAAAAGAAAAGATGAGTTTTGCAAAAGAGTTTCTAAAACATAATTAGTATGACAAATTGAGTAGGTCATCAATGTTTAAACAGTATGGTCTCTAGATATACCATCAATGTTTAAGCAGTATGAATATCCCGAGTCATCAATGATCATATTAAAAATATGGTTTTGATTTGTTGTTTTTAGAAAGAGTTTTCAAGAGCTTTTGGGCTAAGTTTTGAGTAATTGTCTCAATTAAAGAAAGATGTGTTTAAAACACTAATGAGCTAAAGTATTTTTGGGAGTAGTCTTGAGCACCGAATTGGGGACACGAGTTCATATTAACTCAACTCTCCATAAGAGCCATGTAGCCAACATGGGATTTAACGGGTCATACTTTTTAGATGATCACGTAAAGTTAAGCTAGTGGTTCCACTTGGTAAAGATAGCTTCTTATACCACGGCCAGGTATAGGATGGTCCTCGGGCAACGTGAGGTAAAATGTTGTATCATTAGCTTCCTATATCACGGCAAGGTATAGGATGGTCCTCGGGAAACGTGAGGTAAAACGTTTTATCATTAGCTTCTTATATCACGACAAGGTATAGGATGGTCCTTGGGCAACGTGAGGTAAAACGTTGTATCACTACTTAAGCATGTAGTGGTGGTTATCGGTTAAAGAACTTCCACAGTAAAAAGAGCTTGGTTCCTCGAGAAATTCTACTTAGTGTGGATGGGGGTATGGGACTTCATTCATGCATTGCACAAGTAGACTTCGAAAGGAAGCATGGTATTTTCATGATATTAAAAATATGATTTTTACGTCATGTTTTAATAGTTTTACAAGCTTTATATATTGCATGTGTCTTATTGCTTTATATACTGAGTTCAGTTATTCTTGAGTTGAACAGAGCCAAGGTAAGTTCTCTTCTGCATCTCTTTTCAAGCTTAAGTTGTTGTTTAGCGGTCCAGCTCGCATACTCGTACATTTCATGTACAAATGCCAGTTGGCCTGCATCTTGTTATGATGCAGACGCAGGTACCCAGGATCAGCATCCAACACGCCATTGATCCAACTGAGCACTCCAGAGTCAGTGGTGAGCCTCCCTGCATTCCGGAGGGCTCAACTATTTATGTTCTCAAGTTTTGTTTTATAAGGATGTTGCGGGGTCTGTCCCAACATCCATCTCAGTATTTTAGAGGCTTCATAGACAGTCAGTTAGTTTGAGTCTCTCTTTTGTGTATATATATGTAAATATTCTATTTTGAGACTCGAGTTGCCGTTTTGGCCAGATTTTATCAGTTGGTTGTTTTATGACCTTTCATTGCATTGAGTTATGCTTTTGAGATAAGTTTCCGCTGAGTTAAGAAAGCCAGGCCAAGGGTTCGCTTGGGGCCAGCAATGGTCTCCGAGTGCCGGTTCCGCCCAGGGTGTAGGCTCGGGGCGTGACAGTTTTCTTTAGGATTGGGCATAGAATATTGAAAATTGAATTACCGAATCGAACCAATAGTGACCATCTTTGATGTATATACAGATGGATTTGATTTATGTTGCCACACATTTACTTTGAATATGGTACACAATTGAATAGATGAATTGTCTAAATTTTCAAACATTTCATCAATTCTTTCCTTTATGTCGACTAAATGATCCACTTTCCTCCCTTCTTCTATCTGTAATAGAAAAGAGTAAGAAATTTTAAAACGTTTATTAGAAATAAAGGGCAAATATACTCCTCAACTTTGTGATCTAGGTTGGATATATCTTTCGTTAAAAAAGTGTTGCATATATATACCTTTGTCGTTTAACAATTAATGATGCATATATATCCTTTTTTGTCAACAAGATGAATTAACAAAATAATCTAAAACAAATTTATATATATATAGTTGAGAGAGATCTCATATTTTTCAGTTTGAAGAAAGCAGTGTAATTTAGTTTGTCTATTGACGTAATCTCAATGGAGTGTGTCATCCTTCTTTCTTCAACACTAATTCCTACAAAAAAAATTTCAATTTATTTGTTTTAAAAAAAATAAATTAATTTATATATTATTAATATAATCATTGCAGAATTGATTTGAAAGGAGAAGACAAAGCAAAAAGGAAATTAATTTTAATTTTCGTGTTAAATTACTAGCTTTATGAAAGAATTCTATATACATGTCTTGTCATAACATCTAAAAAATAAACTACGATCTATAAAAAAATAAAAAGTCCAGGAAGGAATATATACATAATGGCCTAATATATAAATAAGTATATAAACAATGTAACATGAGGTAGCAAATTAAGCATAAATTAATACAATATAAAGGGTACATGTGTTAAAGCTAAAGTGCAATATATATAATGTATAAAACATTTAAAAATAATTACCTCTTTGATTTATAAATTGAAAATGGACTTGTTGGAGTGTACTTGAGTTTCTTCTTGGAGTGTACTTGAGTTTCTTCTTAAATTCTTCTTTGCTCAACTTTTATGAAGGTGAAGAATGAGAGATGGAGAATATAAAATTATATATGATTTTATATAAATTTTTCTTTGGGTGATTGCAAGCCTACCTATATTACTAACATGAAATAATGTATCTTTTGAGAAAAGTATCATAGAATATATAAAGCTTTAGTATCATAGAATAAAGTGAATGACATTTACATTTAAGAAAACATATTATTGATAACACTTTAAGTGTGTCTTGAAGCCACCATTTATTCTTAAATTTGATATCAAGTTTTTTTGAAGGACACTTTTAGGGTGTGTTCGGTACAACACAGTTAGATGTTATTTATTCTGGAAAATGAGAGAGTTTCTTATTCATTTTTTTTATATTCGAAAAAGGCCAAAGGGTTAAAAGTACTCTTCAACTATTGGAAATGAATCAAATACACCCATCGTATGATTTTGGGGTAAAAAATATTCTTATCGTAGTAGTGACTCACTTTTACCCCTCAAAACTAACAACCACTTTCTATATTTATTTATTATTTATACTCAACATTCTACATGACATATTTAAGATTATAAGATTTAGTAACGGAATGAAAGATGTGCAGAATTGTTTCCTAGCGTTAAATATGTGTAAAATTAAATATACACTTATAACTTATAAGTAACATTATTTTTATTGATAAGGAGTGTCTATTGAACCACCCTTCACATTTTTAACTCCCTCCGATCTCTCTTAAGAATTTTGGCACCCTGATTGTGTCACGACTCAGATCGCCGTGATTAGCACCCACACTAACCCTCCGGTGGGAGAACCATTACTACAACCCAACTAAACAACTTAACCAAACCTAAGACATTTAAAGATACGGAAGCAGGTTTAAATGACAATAAAAATGGAGTCCCCATAAACTCCAAGGGTTTAACTAAAACAACGAAACATAACTAATGCGGAAATTCAACCCCTAGAACCTGAAAGTCATTGTACCAAAACTCTGATTAACTAACAAGTCTAAGAAAAGGAGGCGCAACCCCGAAACCTAAACAAAACACCCTAAACAAATAGTCTGAGTTCGAAAAGAGGGGACTTAAACAAGAGAGATCCATGGCAGCCTGAAAGAATTGGCTCACCCTTGAATCCAGTCACGCTCAAAAGTCACCTAACTAAGGTCTGTCAATAGCCGCCTGAAGATGCCCTGTACTCAACAAAGAACAAGCAAGTGCAGTATCAGTACACAACCACAATGTACTGGTAGGATCACGTAGCTATCCCATTAAGTGAAATATATATAAGTAGTCACAACAAAGTAAACATGACATGTACATAATATATATATATACACATTGGTTATCATTTTAGAGCAACACATAGTCTTCCAATGTCAATCACCATAAGATATGAACGTAATCATCACAAGTAGATACATAACACAATTCAATGGCCTCTCACGAAACCCAATTCAATGGTCCTCTCATGGAACCCATACTCAAATTGTTAGTGTACTGTAACATGGTACCTGATCCCAATTAGTGTGCCGGAAGTGACACCCGATCCCATATATGCGTCGGAAAGTGGCACTCGATCCAAGTTAGTCTGTCGGACGTGACACCTGATCCAATATATGTGCCGGGACGTGTCACCCGATCCAAATTAGTGTGTCGGAACGTGATACCCATTCCCATCACCATACAACAATCACAAACACAATGTACATTCTCATAATCATACAATCAAGTGTTGATTCATGATATACAATCGTTCATTCATACTCATTTACATTAGGTTTGATCAATAATGCTACACTCACATACATACATGCATTACAATGAAGCAATTACCCACTTACATCACACAAACATGAAATCAAACCATCACCTACCTCGAAACCAAGCTTGAATCCCCTAAGACACTTGAATCCTCCCTTTCCAGATTCTTTCCGCTTGTTCAAGGTCTACAAATAATTAATATACGCAAGAATCAACAATCAAAGGTCTAATTATCTGGATTATAACAAACTCAATAACCTAAGACCAAACCCATGATCCTAAGGTGCAACTAGCTAGGGATTTTTCCCACCATCCAATTCAGTCCAAAAACCCTCCCCCAATAGTAATTAACCAAGAATCTAAGTTCTACTGATCGAAAAACGGATTAGGGGAGTAAAATCCTTACCTTTAGTGCTAGAAGAGGTGGAAAACTGTCAAGAACTCGCCCAGGTTCGTCTCCTAGCTCTCAAGAACAAAAAATGCAGAATAATAACATTTTTGGGGTTTATTTTTTACTTAAGTCGATATTGGCCCGCTGTAGCGGGACCCAACCCGCCAAGCGGCCCCGCCCTAGTGGCTTGCACGGAAACAAAAAGTCTAAATTAGAGTTTCAAACCCCCATTTCACAACACACCTTCAACCCATGACATTCAAAAACTATCTGTTCACGGTAAGATCAGTTTCGAGAGTTCTACTCGCCCGAATTCAATTCCGTAAAGTCATACGGGTTCCTTAATGTCTTGGCTATCTACTCATGCAATCAATTTTATTATTACACTTGTCATTCATTACCTGATTTCTGTAGACTCGCTTGACTCCGATTTCGTCCAAATTTGGACTAGGCTAGGAAATTTCAAGTACTATTCAAAAGTTTTCTGGCCCAAATTCTTTTCCTATTGACTTTTCCATAACGACGGGAACATGCATTGGAAAAGTCAATCAATAAAGTTCATTAAGTAATTTTTAATTTTTTTGTGTTTATTAAGAAAAATAATAACTATAACATATAATTTATCAAATTATTCATTTTTAATAAAATTAGATTTTATTTTTTTTATTCAATTAATTTACGCCTTGGAAGTGATGTGGATTAGATTGATTACACAAATTACTCTCGAATAAATTTGACCACAAAACATCCATCAAGCAACAACATTTTTGAAAATTTGCCAACAATATCATCTTCTAAGTTATTATCATAACACTTTGGTATTTCATCTTTCTTTGTCTCCAATACACTAATGCAAGTTTCCTCATCAAGCCCCTCTTTTTACTTCTCCATCGAACTAAGTTCATGAGTCCTTTTATGGTAAGGATCAATGGAGATCAACATAGGCGTATAAGCATCTACATTTGATTTTCGTAAAATTTGATATCAAGTTTAGTTGAAGAAAAACACTTTTAGGGTGTGTTTGATACGACAAGAGATGACATTTTTTCTGAAAAAATAAGTGAGTTTCTTATTTATGAATTGAGCTACCTAGTGCCTTTTGATGGTGGAAAGTGACAAATATAGATACTTGAAATAAACTAATTAACATTCAACTAGAAAACCGAATACAAAAGGGGGACATAGAATTAATGAAGAACTCATAATAAGATCATCAACACACATATAAAATACATGGAGGGAGTTGTGAGGAAACACTACAATTGAGATAATTACTTTTTAATAGGACCTGTGAAAGTTAAAATAGTTTGTATAGTTGTGAGTATGAGGAGTATAATGGCTGCCACAGTTGAAGCTCCTACCCAAGGACTACTAAAATAATTGTGCATTAAATTTGCCTTCATTCGATTCCATGGTTTTTCATGATATTCAATTGCTTTTTTGATTTCTTCTTTGTAATAGAAGTTGGGATACGTAGTGACCCCTTTTCTGATTTTGTTGAAGAGGCTAGCAACTTCTTTGTCCTCTCCTATCCAGTTCTCTATGATTCCTTTCTGGCAAAGCAAATTCACATCTTTGTCTGAGTCGATAAGATGATCCATGAAAGTTGCATAATCGCTAAAATATGTAGGATATACATCAAATGATTGTTGCTCATAAGCAATGAGATTTCGCAGGAGAATTTCTGTACCATCTACAACCAGAAAATAAGGGATTGACATCAATCCATTCTCGAACTTTATATCAAATAAACTTGTCATATTTCTGACCTTTGCATAGCTAACTCCAGCTTCAGAAAGCTCTGTTGCATTTGGCATGACCGTAGGACTCGTTAAGTAATCTGTTGAGTTTTTCATGGGATTCCCATGACATGAAAATATGTGTACTACATGAAGTAAATGTTTGATATTTTCTGCATTACAATATTTTGTCTCTCCAAAGGATTCAAGGGTCATTTTAGGCCAGTTAACAAAAAAGGTAAAAAACGTATTCACCAGTATTGCCAATGGTAATTCACCATCTTTTTTTGTCATGAGATGAAGTTTGTTGAGTACAAAGAAAGGAAGTTGATTTTCTAGTAACATCAAGTCTCGGAATATGTAACTATATGATTAATAATAATAATCTTGTCTTCTCCTTCTGGATATATTCCACAACACTCTCGAATAAACTCAACCACAAAACAACCATCAAACACCAACATTTCGCAAAATTCATGACTTTCATTACCAAGCTTTTCTATATCTTCATAACACTTCAATACTTTCTCCTTCACTTTCTCCAATTCACTGATGTAACTTTTTACATCAAGTCTCTCATTTCGTTTCAGAAACCGTTGTAGGTATAATAGTTTGTACATTTTCATTAGACCAAGTTGAGTATTCTTCTTATGGTAAGGACCAATAGAGACTATCTTTGGTGTATATGCATCTGGATTTGATTCACGTAGCCATACATTTACTTTAAATATCGTACACGATTTAATAGATGAATTGTCTAAATCCTCAAACATTTCATCAATTCTTTAATTTATGTCGATTGAATGATCCACTTTCCTCCCTTCGTCTATCTGTAACGGAGAAGAGGCAAGTATACCCTTCTTAACTTTGCAGTCTAGATCAAATATATATTTTGTAAAAAAAAGTAATGCATATATACTTTCGTTGTTTTATAAATGATGCATATTTACCCCTTATGTTAATAGAATGAATTAAAAAAAATATATAATGAATTTTTTAATTAAAAAATGTCATGTGACTTTAAAAAATTACCTCACCTTATTCATTACCCCTCCAAACCCGACTCAAATAAAAAGAATCCAAAAGGTGTAAAACAACGATTAGTGAATGTGGTAGGACCACGAGGTAGACTTAAAATTATATGAAAGGAGATAGTCTAAAAAATTCTACAATCTGTTGAAATTCATGCACATATATAGCAAAAGATTATATATTTAATTGCCAAAAGAAAAGTGTGTTAATGAAATAAAAAATTTAATTTATATAGTTGAGAGAGACCTCATCTTTTTTAGTTTGAGGAAGCAGTGGAATTTGGTCATCTATTGGGGTAATCTCAATGGAGTCTGTCATCCTTCTTTCTTCAACTATAATTCCTACAAAAGAAAGTTGTTTGTTTTTAAATTTTTCTTTTACCGAAATAAGTCATTATTTAAAGCAATTAAGTAAATTGATACATTTTTTTGAAATTTTACAAAATTAGAATAAACATATTTCTTAATAACGTTTTGACTTTATTTTGTTTAATAGAATTCAATGACAAAAGGATAAAAATCTGACGGAGTAAATATATATTAAATGTTATTATCAATAATGTTTTATAATTCGTCATTTTAACACGTTTTACAGCTAAAACGTTATTCACAAAAATTTTGGAGGCAAATGTAGAGGCAAATCAAAGGATCATTCATAGACTCAAGGTTGAGATTTGAGAATTCATCCTCTTTTTGTAAACATAGGAAAATTAGAAACAAAAGTTTTGGAGGCACAGGCAAATATAGTTAATATTCTACGGGGTTCACTATAGACTTAATAATTTTTGACAAGAATAATAGATATATATGTAAAAATCACTAGAATTCTAAAGAAACGTTATCGTGATGCCTCAGAGTAATGAATTATAAAACGTTATTGATGGTAAAATTTAATAATTGCTTATTCTGAATAAAATATAGCCTAAAACGTTATTGAGAAACACGTTTATTCTAGTTTCGTAAAACTTCAAAAAATAAAAAACGTATTAATTTAATGAATTGATTTAAATAATAATTTAATTTGGTCAAACATTCGTTCTTTTAAATCCAATTAATTACAAAATTTGATTTGAAAAGAAAAGACAAGCAAAAAGGGAAATTAATTTTAATTTTCTTGTAGCTTTATGAAAAAGAACCCTATATACATGTCTTGTCATAACCTGTAGAAAAAGAAACTAATATATATAAGTACATACATAAAAGGGTGCATGTGTAAAACATTTAAAATAATTACCTTTTTTATTTGTCTATTTATAAATTGAAAATAGATTAGTTGGAGTGTACTTGAGTTTCTTCTTAAATTCTTCTCTGCTCAACTTTTATGAGGGTGAAGAATGAGAGATGGAGAATAAAAATATATATATGAGTATTATATATAATTTTCTTTTGTGTGATTGCAAGTCTGCCTTTATTACTAACATCAAATAATGTACATTATTGAGAAAAGTATCATGGAATAAATAAAGCTTCAGTATCACAGAATAAATGTATAATACATAAATCATAGAATAAATAAAGCTATCATAAAATAAATTTATAATACATAAATGCGTCCTTTAATTTGGTCTCAACTAACATCTATGTCCTAATTTGGTCTCAACTAACATCTAAGATCGTAGAATAAATTAATTTTTTCTATCTTATCGCATAGGATAGGCCAAGAGTCATCCAAAGTTATAGTGAAAAAGGAGTCATTAATGACAACTTTACTTTGGTGTTCCATATATGCTTTATCATATGATAATAATAGAATTTATTCTTCTCCATGTACTTACAATCAACCCAAGATTTTTATATCTCCCAACAAACAATAACATGTTACATGAGTTCCTTAAACCCTTTTATTAGAGGATATTTTTATAAGTTTAAGTGTCTATTTGTGCACATTCAAAATTGGAGGGCATAGTTATCCGCTGAAGTCAAGTTAAGGGTCATGTTTATGTATTATGACAATTAAATATAGATGTATGAAATAATGGAGGATTTGTTGGGGATATGAGGTATGAATGGGAAATAAGGAAAGTGTCACTAATAAAACATTAACTGTAGTGTGATTTTCTTCGTTTGTTGAGTTTGCTAGGGTTTTGTAATTTGCATTGCCGCTATTACACAAATGTTATTCCATTCTATCCTCGGAGGAAGTAACCCGAAACCATGGTAACAGTGAGGGGGTTATAATTTCTTAAAGACACACAAACAACTTATGGGCTCGAAATAATATTCTACTTCTTCTACAAACTTTTCTACATTCTTCTTTGTGATAGAAATAACTAGAGATAATGACCCCTTGCCCAATTTTATCAAAGATGTTAGCTACTTCATTGTCTTCTCCTAGTTGATTGCTTATGATTCCCTTTCGACGAAGCACATTCACATATTTGTCTGAGTCAATAAGATAATCCATGAACACAACAAAATCATTGAAATGTTTACGAAGTACATCATATGTCTGTTGCTTATAGGCTATGAGATTTCTCAGGAGGGTCTCTGTTACATCATCAACTTCAAAACAAGGAATTTGCCTCCGTCCATTATCAAATTTGATATCAAATAAAGTTGTACTAGTTGAAGCTAGTGGCGGATCTAACATTTTAAGGTTGTGGATGCTCTGAAAGTGGAGGAGTCAGAAATATAAAAAATGACATGTTAAAAGTAAGATTCAAACTCAGGCTCAACAACACTAAAAGAACCTTAAGCACCCGTCCAAAAGCCAATGGACTAGACAGATCATTTGTTCACTGGGTGCTCTATGTTAATTTTATACAAATACCTCTTAATTTCTCTCTCTCTCTCTCTATATATATATATATATATTCCGAGACGAGGTTAATGGATGCTAGAGCACCTGAATGACTCTATGTGGGTTCGCCCTTGGGTGAAGCAGATGTTTTATGTATTTGACATCACCTTCCCACTCAAGATAGGATGCATGGGCCATCATCAATTTCCTTTGTCATATCATGAAGCTTGGTGAGCACAAAGAAAGGAAGTTGGTTTTCTAGTAACAACAAATCTCGACGTGCAATGTTTATCATATAATTCGCTATTAGGCGTCATTCCACTACACTCTCGAATAAACTCAACTACGAAACATCCATCTAGTAAAAGTATTTCTGAAAATTTGCAAACAATATTATTTTTCAAGTTCTCTATAATGAGGAAACACTCACTCAGTCAATAGTTGTGTTACATAGTTACAACAAAGATTACTTCATAATGTCACCAGTAAAAGCCAGAACAGTCTGTATAACAGTGAGTACAAGAAGTGTTATAGCTGCCACAGTTGAAGCTCCTACCCAAGGACTCGAGAAATAGTTGTGCCTTAAACTAGCCTTCATTTGACTCCATGGCTTATCACAATGTTGAATCAATTTGCTGCATTCTTTTATGTAAT
>JAJOOF010001283.1:0-21057 GCA_029582545.1 Solanum lignicaule | reverse complement strand
AAAAAAATTGGTACATGCATATTGAAACCCAATAGGAAACAACCCAAAAGAACAAGTTACGATTACAGATAAGAAGAGTGCAATAACTAAAGAATAATTGCTTTAAAACCTCCAAAAACATAAATAACTCACAATTTGAACAATAAATTTCTTAATATCAGATGAAGAACGATGAAATTTGAGAACCATCAAAAAGAGAAGTTGTATAGTTTTAGAGAGAGAAATTATGTGAAAATTATGAAGCAAAAAGATTGAAAATACTAAAATACTACTTATCGTCCTTAGGCATTCAGAGCATATCATCTATAATTTTTGCAGTAGCACCAACAACAAATCTTTCAAAATGACGAATAAATTGAAGGAAATACTCCCTGTATTTTTTATGTAAGAACAAAAATTGATAGCCTTAAATGGAGCAACGTATGACAAAATTCACTTTTCAAAATATATAGATACCTTAAATCATTACCAGTAATTTGAGGAGGTACCCCCTGTATGTAGTTACTCTTCCATTTGTTGACGGAAGCCAACACTGTCTACCCTCCAACATCTCTGTTAACTGGTTCCTCTTCTCTGACATCAAATATGCTGATGCTTTTTCAATCAATCATTAAAGCAATAACAAAACTTTATCAGAAAAGTAAGTGTTTTCTACTATGTGTAAGTGCGATAAGAATCTCTCTTCATCTTCAAATATAACAACTTAGACTCACCAACAAAAGCCAAAAAAATTCAATACTGACCCAGAATCTTCATAATTAACAGAGGAGTATGTTGTAAAAAATCTGTAGGGAAAAGAAATGAAAAAGTCTTTTAGTTGGTTCAAGCATACTATCGAACACCTTTGTTGCACCAATTCTTAAATTAAGTTAACCATGCAATATAAAATTTAAAGACAGAACACAAAATTTGCAATACATCTCATAAGATTGCACCTGAGTATCTCAATTGAAACATGAATATTGAATAAGCATATCAGAAAAACTGGTACATGCATATTGAATAAGCATATCAGAAAAACTGGTACATGCATATTGAAAATCCAATAGAAAACTACCCAGAAGAACAAAATGGCAATTATAGACAATGAAAGTGCAATAACTAAAGAAAGATTGCTTTAAAACCTCAATAAACATAAATAGTTCACAATTTGAACGATAAATTTCATAATATCATATAAAGAACCATGAAATTTGAGAACCATTAAAAAGAAAAATTGTATAATTTTAGAGAGAGAAATTATGTAAAATATTTAAGAACCTAGAAATCAATGAAAAAAAATAGTGGTATGCAAATGAAGGAAACAAAACTTAGTGAGCATTTACACGTGGTTTGATGAGAAAGAAGTACAATATACGTGCTTTGACAGTAAAAAAAAATGTTCAATGACCAATCAAACTCGTCCAGGTTTATAGTACAACTGACAGTGTTGTTGGTAATGAAGGAAACAAAATTTGGTGAAAATTTATACGTGGTTTGATGAGAAAGAAGTACAATACACGTGCAGACTTGCTTTCACAGTAAAAATAAAAAGATATTCAATGACCAATCAAACTCGTCTAAGTTTATAGTACAACTGATAATGTTGTTGGTACTATTCTTAATTGCAGTATTCGTCCTCAAAAGTTCCATTTCTATATAGGAGTAAAGTAAAGTAATAATAATAATATATATATATATATATATGATTTGTACAAGTAGTTTTATTTTATTTGTTTGAGTAATTTTTTTAATTTTATATATGGAAAAAAAAGTCCAGTACAATCATGTATTCTCTTCCACTTGTTGTAACATTAGTGGATTTCTTTCAACGAAGAGACAAAACCGAGCAAAATAACATCTACTCCCAAAAGATGATGAAGAAGAGGGAATGAAAAAGACAAATCTCCTCTCTTCCTGATGCGTGTACTATGCTCTTTCTTTTATTTTAAAAAAATTTCACATAACACTTTACAAGGACAAAACATTCAACCTTGACATATTAAACAAATTATTAATATTAGTTAAAGTTAAACATTAAAGAATCACTATCCTAGAAAAATAATTTTTTTATATGAAATAAAATTTAAACTGTTTTTTTTCTTATCGCACTCCATCAATTCCTCTCACCGTACTTCCCCCGTCAATTTTTTAGATTTTTTTTTTTTAAAATCTTTTACCAAAGTTTTTTAAAAAAAATTACATTTTGCTATATATATATGTGTGCGCGCCCGTGTCCACGCATATCTAACATAAAACAAGAATAATGTAAAATAAATAAATAAATTAGGAGCAAAGGATTAGATGGGGTGTGGTAGAATTTTATTTTTAATTTTTAAAAAAAATGACATAAAAAAAAATTAGAAAAGAGTGACTGGTGGGTGGGGGTGGAGGAGGGGGTGAAGTATGATTTTTTAAAAGAAATTTTAAAAAATTAAAGGACAATAGGAAGGGGGGAGGAGGGAGGAGGAGGTGGTGGAGTAGGGTGAAAAAAGTATTTTTAAATTTTATTATTTAAAAAAATAATTTCTATTTTTGGGGATAGTAATAATTTAATTTTTGACTATATTAATAGTTTATTTATTTTTTGTCATGGTGAAATATTTTATCCATGTAGCAAAGTTTTTTCAAATACACACATCATTGGGGTGTGTTTTTCAAACTAATAAGTGATAGTTTAGCTATAAAACTCACTCACAATAGTTTAGGTATGAAACACAATAAAAGGAGATAATTTAAGTGTGTTTTTTACACTTATCTCAATTACTAGTTTCTGGATGTCCCATGCAAAATTTTATAAATTCGTTAGTACGATTAAAATTCAATGAAAACTTGTATGTAATAAGTACTACAATGCAACAATCTCAAATAAATGTTATGATGATAATTTTTTTTATAGAAAATTAATAGAGAAAAAATATAAGAAATAAACATAGAAGAAGAAAAATAGCATACGCATCATAAGACTTTAGTCATAACAATATATAAATGGAAAAAGAAATACAAAATAGGTACATAATTTTCAGAGTTTTTGTCGACATCTTCTCTCATATCCAATCAAATTTAAAAGTACTCTTCTCCATCGACTCAAACTAAAGCACGAATCAAATACAAAAATCACTTCATTTTCGTAAAGTGTATATAATCAGACTAAGGTAGATATATCATATACGTTAGGTGTTGATGACTTCACTACTTTAACTATAAAATGAAAAGGATAATTTTGAATGTGAGTTTCATGAAACAGAAAAAAATAAATCTATATAGATAAAAATAGAGGAACATCAAAAGATAGTCTTAAAGTTTTAAATTAAATATTTTAAGGTTATGAATATGAAAAGCATGAAAATTATGGATATTAAGCATGACAATTGAATAGGTAATTACATATAAGTTATGGAGACAAATATTTAAAACACATAAAGAAGAAAAATAATTAAAAATTGTAGATAAGAAAAAGAAGTGCAAATAATATTTAAGTGAAACACCACTAATAGTGAAATTTCAAAGGGCCAAAATAGATAAAAGAGAACAATTTTAAGAATATTAAATATATGCAATGAAGCTCCATTAAAATCTGGAAGAGTAAACAATCCTCCTTTGAGCACATGAACTCTCCATTTACTCAATGTAGTAATTGATTATCACTAATATTTAAACATGTAATTAAATTTATAATATTTTAATTTAGTTTTGGGGTAAAATGGTATTTCAACTTTTAACTTTTTTTTGTTCCCACTTTTAGTAATACTAGTTCTGGAAATGTGCGCTACACATTTATCCCAAAATACTTCATATAAATTTTGATTGCAAATAACATATTTTATGCCATTCAAATCTATTGATATTTCCTAAAAATTCATCATTTTTACAATAGAAAGTACACATATTTTCCTAATAAAAAGATTATATCCTTAATTATAAAATTGACTAAAAGTGCATAAAGTAAAAATAACTAACTATTGTATAAATACAATATTCAAATGAGGATTCTAAAATACCACATGCTAGGTTAATGTATACAAAGCAACAAAACTTAAGCATAGAGATTTTCTCCTCTTCTTTTTTTCATTAATTCCTTCTTTCGTTTATTTGACTGTAGGAGACTAATTGGAACGAAAAATATTTGTTAGCTTTCTATTCTTTATTTTTAAGGTGTTAGATGAAGGGATTATAGGAAATTAAAAGGAAAAACAGTCACCAAGTGATGAAGGGGGAGTATATATATAGATTCAGAGGATAAAGATTTCCTTTTAAGTATGAAAATAAATTATGAATCAATGGAACTCACCTCAATATTAACTTATTGAATCTCTTGTTATTCCTTAATAGCTCAATAATAAATCGATCGATTGTTAACTGATTGATCGTAAGTAGATTTAAATACTATACGACACAAGGTGTTGTCTAGTACATAGAGAGGGGTGAAGAGATCAAACAATAATTAGAGTTGGTAATGAGCACAAACAGGAATGTGTATTATATGAGTTCTGAATGCATTATTAATTTATTAATTAATGGTATTGGTAGGTAAGCAACAATTAGTGCTTTATTAATTAATGATAGTGCTTCATTCCTATTGGATGCTTTAGCAAAAACGACATCAACTTTACTCAAGTCTTTGATGTCTTATTCCATAAAATATATTTAAAAAAGACCCACATCGTAGTCATTTTCTTTAAAACAAAAAGAAACCCATGTCAAATGAGTGAGGCTAATGATAGAGGGTGGACCGATGAGGGTAGGCCAAAGAAAAAGATTAACAACCATTTAGGCTGGCAAGCATTTTTTTCGAATCACACATCGGAATAATCCAAATAGGAGAGAAAACGTAAAAAAAAAAGTTACAATTAATACATAACACAGGTTCACTACATTTTTGGTGTGGCAAGAAACACCAATGAAGGATAGAATTGTAATGAGAATAAATGTACTAATATGATAATTTACTATTCAATATTTAATTTATTAAATAGTTTGTAATGCTTTAGAGCCTCATTTTTTATGTTTTTTTTCTTTGACCTTCTTTGTTTAGTAATTATATGGTATTTTGTTTGTATAAACAAACATTTAGTATAATATTATCAAGGAGATTAATTTGAATACATTTCATAAAAACAAAAAAAAAACTCATCGAAAAAAATTATAATGTGTTTTTTTTTTTTAAAAAAATATAGTTTATATTATTTTATTTATTTTTTCATTTTAAAATAACTACTCTACTGTTGACAAAATATATCAACATCCAAAAATAGCGACCGAAGTGCAAAAAATGTCACATAATAAACATTCACAAAAATGACCAAAACAACAAGCATAATATATGTAATAAAGAATAAAAGAAAAGGAGTAATTTTCCAGATTTGCTGCTCAAGAAAGCGAGAGGCGCAAGGTGAAAGAGAGGATGCACATTTTCAAATCTAGAGGTGGTGGTGAGTCCCGAAATGAGACCTCTTGCACGGTGAGTCTCCTTTAGAGACTCCAAATAGCTCCGGAAGTGTTCATGCATGCAAATAAAGAGGGTAAAAAAAAAAGTTAGTAAGACGAATCGACCTTAAACTATATCGTATAAAACAAACATAAAATCAAGTTAAGTCATAGGATGAATATACTGTCCAAAACACGAAAGCGTGCAAATGCCGAACGGAGCTCAAAGCAAACTTTAAAGTGCAAAAAAAATAACACGCAAGTCCCCTCATATTTAAGTTAGAAAGGTATTATACATATTATCACTTTAAATCGAGAATAGAAACATTCTCTAAATGATTCAACTAGCTGGAAAGACATAGACTTAAAAACTACTAGTATTTAAATCAAGAGAAAAGCTTCAAACAATACGCCTACAATTATTGTTCCTCCTTTACATTGCCAAACTAACAGACAAGAGAGAAACAAGTTTTTGAGATATAACACCCAAGATATGAAGATTTGTTGCTACTGTGGATGCCACCCGCTTCATACGAGTAGTCACAAGAATGCAATTTCCTCTAGATGTATTTATTCCTCTCAAGGTGTCCACGAACTCATGCCACGATGTAGAGTCAACACGCCACAAATCATCCAGGACTAGCAAATAGTTTTTCCTCCCAATTCATCTTGTAGCTTCTTGACTATTATATCTCTCCTTTGAACCTCAATTTTCTTCTCTGTCAGTGATTCGAGGATTTGTTCAAGAAAGATCATAATTTCAGACATTTCAGGTAGACACAACCAAATTCTCTTTTCAAAGATTTGCTTGATGTGTTCATCATTGTAAATCCTCTTAGCCACAGTTGTTTTCCCTAAACCTCCCATACCCACTATGGGACTGGTGCACAGAACAGCATCCTCCTCTCTCATGTTCAAAATCTTCTCCTTTATCTCAGCAACATCCATGTCTCTACCAACAACATCAGAAGCAACTACTAAGGAATCTGTTTCTCGAATTGGTAGTATTTTCCGAGAAGGAACCATGAGTGATTGTAGACCGAGGTCTTTGGCTACCTTATTGATAGCTGTCAACTCTTTATTGATGTTGTTGATTTTTTGAGACATTTTTCTTTTAAAAGCAGTATGAGAAAAGAAACCACTGACCTTTTTCATTGGGCTGTTTCGGATGCTCCTCACTTTTGTTTTGAGAGACTCATATCTGAATCGATCAAACACATTTTCAGCATCTTCAGCAACTCTCTCAAGCCTGTTGAGCCATTGTTCCACAGACAGTTGTTTGTCAACTTGTGGTCTTTCAACGTCATGAATAAAAGCTTGGATTAAGGATACATTTTGTGTCAGCATTTCGAGGTCTTTGTTGAAATCCCTTGAGCTGTTGACCTCCTCGATAGTGAGAGAAATCAACTTTTCAAGCAAAACTTGAACAGTAGCACCAATTACAGCATCGGCCATTGTTGTGTTTGCTTCTTCACAAAATCAATGTCTTGTCAAAGTAATAAGTCTTCTTTTTGCAGAGCACTAAAAGGAAGTCAATAATTCATTCAAACAGTAAAAAAGAATTAAAAAAAATAAAAAAAGGTGGCTAAATACATGTGAATGAAGATCAGGCTTGTGCTCCTTTTTCCTCTTATATTCATTTATTTAAGGAGTTTTTTGTTTTATTTGTACAAGTGGTTTTATTTTATTTGTACAAGTAGTTTTAGTTTATTTTATTCGTACAAGTAGTTTCATTTAAATTTTATATATGAAATAAAACAAGGTCCAAAATGAGTGGTACAATTATCTATTCTCCTCCACTTGTTGTAACATTAATGGATTTATCTCATTCCTTCCAGCATAGTGACAAAACCCAGCAAAGTTGAAGCTTAACAACCAAACCAAAACCAAAAACTACTTCTCTTCAAATTCAGATAGAAATTCGAACATCGAATTTCAATCTTAAAAATAGAAGATACATTAAAGAAGCTATATATTAGGCAATGATGCAGCAGCTAAGTACAAGTTCAAAATGTTTTCTGGAAACAAAAACTCTATTTGTACCAAAGGCATGCACACTGTTCAAATCTTAGTCATACATAATATATCCTCTCCAGTTTCCACCAAATGCAATTTCCCTTGCCAATCATGACACTTAAACACATCAAAGAGAAGTCTGCTCCAATCTTCCATCTCGACAAGGTCCATGTCATTGTTTCAACCAAGAATCTGAAACACAGGATATGGTAAAAAGTATTATTGGAGAAGCAACTCGTTACAAATAACCACTAAAAAGAGTTTTTTAGTACAAAGCAAGACCTATTAAGATGAGGTGGTATAGGCTAAGGACATTTCAGAGCCAATGAGGCACTCTTTTATATTAAATTCAAGACGACATAGCAATCTTTTTCTTAAATTGCAAATGTTTCAATGAATTATCCTCTGTTGTGAAGAGAAAGAAACGAGAAGTGTGCATACAAAAACTGACTTACCTTGTATTTTTCTGCTTTGTACAACCAGTCTCCTGAAAAAGAAATAGGAAAAACAAAATAATGTCAAAAAACTGTGAACATAATTTGGAGAAGCGTCTACTATCAACGGAATCCAAAATGAAATCTGTCTTGAATCTAAGAATGTGTCAGCCGGAACATACATTTTGTCTTCGTATCACAGCTTCATCTTATGAATAGCTCATGAACAGAATTCAATAGTGAGAGAAAGTAGCTTTTCAAGCAAAACTTGAACAGTAGCACTAATTACAGGGTCGGCCATTGTTGCATTTGCTCCTTCAGACCTTCACAATGTCTTCTTCTCAAAAGTGTCTTCTTTTACTAAAAGAAAGTGAATAATTTATACACAATGAATTCAAATAAAGAATAGCTTTTGTTCTGCCATTGTTGCCTTGCTTCACATTTTTTGTATGAAACAGTAATTTTGAATAATTTGGCATGTACCGATGAAATGGACTAACTTTACAAATCACAAGACGTAAGTGAGCAACAAAAACAATTTAGAAGAAGCTTACATGGAAAGCTTGGTCTGATAAGCAGAGTAGAGAAACCTTCAGCTTAATGGACAGATGCCACTCAAACTGGTCCTTCGCAACGGATATTGCTATGATAGCATCCCTGTTAGTAGTACATTATTCTCATGAGAAACGGAGCTGAAAAACAAAACCATAAGAAGTTGTTCTTGAACATACAATTTGCCTTTTGTACTGCGGAAACCTCCTAGCTGAATCCATGGAAACAGTCTAAATGTAGCAGCATCAGTAAGAATTATTTGATCTGCCACACATGAATAGCTCATAAACTGATTTCAATGGCACCAACCATCCATACCTTTCATTAGCTTCTCCATAGCACCTGAATAGATATGACAAATACTGAGATTCTTCTTCTTTCGTACAGGTTGGGAAAGGGGAGGGGTCAGACATTAATATAACGAAAGAAAGGGGAAAAATAGTCGGAGTTCAAATATTGTGAGAATGCAATACATGACTTTCCTATCATCATGTAATTTTATGGACTGAAACTAATGTAGGCTCTATCTAACAGCTTACTTCCTAAATCTCCTTGCAACTAACAAACTGATTTTCTTTCATTACTGATATTTTAGCAGTTCGACAATTTGACCTCTGATTCTCCTTATTGCATCACTCAACTATCTCATTTTGCACTAGAAATCAGCTCAAACAAAGGAGACTAGAATTGAAGTTTGCAAGAAGCATATATTCATGACATGCGATAGCTCTTTTTATTTGAGAGATTCTGTAGTCCTTACCAAATATTCATGGAAGAGCCAGTAACGAGGTCTATAGCCGAAGAATATGTCCTGGAGAGACTGTTTACCACAGAAACCTTGTAGCATAGCTCTTGTTCTAGTCGCCTACAACAAAGAATATAAACTTTGTTGATTAAAACACATCTTTAAAGGAATGAATATCTCAAAAGTATCAAATAGTTCCAAAGGATTGAATATAAAGCTTCGAAAGCTAAAGAGAAACAGAAACTTACGCAAGTCCTGAATTGTCGTGAACTCCACGCTAATTTGTGGAATATGAGAAATCTTGGACCACTGGGAGTTTGGGCCACTACGATTGGTGCAACTTTTTTCCAACTGTGGGCAGCCTTTAATGTTCAGGCACCGTAATTTGGTGAGGCGCCGCATGGCATCTCTGGATGGAAGATGCTGTAGATTTTTGCAGTTAGATAAACTTAACTCTACCAAAGAAACAAGGTTGCCGAGCCCATCTGACAGAGCTTCTAAGTACGGACAATCATTGATCAGCAGATGTTGTAGCTGTTTGCAGCTTACTAGCTCCCATGTTTCAATCGGAAAAGCCTTGATTCCAAAATCAGTTATTCCGATCTCTGTTACGGAAGAGAATTCCAAAAGCTGATAGGGCAGAGAATCCCAGTGTGCATGTCCGTACACCCACAGCACACGAAGGGATGATAGCGGCTGAATGCCATTAAAAATCAATTGGAATGCCTCAAAATCCACCAACTCTGAGAAAGGACCAATACGCAATGTCCTTAACCCTGTGAGACGGTGAAGGCTCCCTGCAGGTACACTTTCCAATTTGGGACATTTTGATATATTCAAATATGAAAGTGAAGGCATTTCCCACACATGTAAAGGCAAGGAAACCAAGTTGTTACATTTGTTGACATTCAGAGATTCCAAAGACCGACAATGCTCTAGCAGTCCGCTTGATAAACTAGTCAATCCATCACAATTGTATAACCGAAGTTTTAGGAGGGAAGTCAAATGATTCTCTCCTCTGGAAACAGGAATGGAACTGAAATTGGTGCAGTCGCCAATACTTAAGCTTTTAAGAGAACGGAGATTGTACAAGCTTTGTGGCAATTCACGGAACTCTCCACAATTTAAGACCAAAAGATGTTCAAGAGAGAAATTGTTGCATAGTATCTCATCTGTAAGACAAGTGAGCTGTTTCACATCTCTGATAATAAGCATTACCAGAGATGTCAAGTTGCTGCACAAGTTCAACAATGGAATTTCACTGTCAACTCCTTCAATGCTCAATTCACGTAGGATCTCAAATTGATTTGGAGTACTTTTTAGCAAAGGACAGTTCCTAATCGTCAACTTCTTAAGCACAGGAAACATTCTAACTCCAAGTCTGTCTCTACCAACATTTCCCTTTGGTAACAATTGCACTTCCTTCCACTCAGTAAGGCTAGGCATATCCTCCAATAATAGTTCTTTAAGTAACGGAAACACTTGGATATTGGCGTTATTACTGCTTGATCCATTATTGTTACCATCAATACCATAAAATGTAGGTCCGATGCATTCCACCTTATGGAACCCTACCAGCTCGAGATGCTGAAGGAATTTCAGTTGACCAAGTGATGGAATTTCTTTGCACCTTTTGCAACCACTTAATTTCAACTTGACCAAATTTGGTAGCAACTCTTCACTGAACCATGAAGGAAACCTAGTCCCCAAATAGTCCACTACCGCTAAAGTTTTCAAGTTAGGATGTGGTTGAAGACCATCCAACACATACTCATCACTGGTCTCACATCCTTCTGGTTCATCATGGGACCACACATATTTCAGCTTGTAGATTTTTGGTTTCTCTTGTAGATACGCTGTTCGAGCTTCTTCTCTATTGCATAACAATTGGAGACCTCCAATCATCAATTCACCTCTCAGGTTTTTCAAATGACCTATTTCTTCTATTCGACGGCCTTTCTCTAAACCCACTTTGAAAAACTGTAGGGTCTGAAGACAAGTCAATTTCCCCATGTTAAATGGCATCTGAAAATGTTTATTATCCATACACAGAGAATTGTAATAAACGTGTCTCAAACTTATCATATTTGCCATTTCATCTGGAAGCCCCTTCAGTAAAAAGCATTTACTAACTCTCAAAGTTTGCATATTGTAGAGCTTGCAAATGGAGTTGGGCAAGGCTTTGATCCCACAGTAGGAGAGATCAAGATATCTCAAGTATATTAACTTGCCAATTGAGGCTGACAACTCCTTGATGCCTGATCTGGACAAATTTAAAACTCTCAAGAACTGAAAGCTAAATAGCACATCATTAGGTATATTGTTTCTCGAGAACAATGCGCACAAACGTCCTGGCTCATTTATCTTATCTATTTGATCAATTGGTGAGTCTAATCCAAAATATTGAACTTGCGAAGACATTTCACCAACATCTCCTTTCGGATCAAATAGTTTAGATTTTAAGATATCTCCAGCCAAATCATGCACAAGATCATGCATTTTACAGTGTGTTATAACGTTGTGCTCATCTAGCTTAACATCTTGCAGCAAGGAATTTTGCAACAAGATTTGAAAAAACTTGTGCCCAACATCTTCCATCACAATGGTCTCTTGACATGGATGGAGAAAGCCTTCTGCCATCCAGAGTTGGATTAGTTGGTCCTTTTCAAACTCAAAATCTTTTGGAAACATTGCAAAGTAAGCAAAACATTTTTTCAAGTGCGGAGATGGTAGATAAACATAGCTGAGTTTTAGAATTTTTTTAATGCTATTTTCCCCAAGATCATCTTCATATGCAACAAGGGAGTTGCTATCAAGAATTGCCTGCCATTCATGTTTTTCCTTGTTGCGTATGAGGCCTCCCAACACACTTGCTGCCAACGGTAGACCTTGACACATTTCAACAATCCTGTTCTCCATGATTACCATTTCCTCTGGAACTTCCCCATCAACAAATGCTCTTTGTTTGAAAATGGACCAACAATGATCATCTGCTAATTTTCCCAACATATGAAGACCTACAGCTACTGTGGATGCCACCAGTTTCATACGAGTCGTCACAAGAATACAGTTTCCTCTGGTTGTGTTTATTCCCTTCAAAGTGTCCAAGAACTCATGCCACAATGTTGGGTCAACACGCCACAAATCATCCAGGACAAGCAAATACTTTCTTCCTGCCAGTTCATCTCGGAGCTTCTTGACTATTATATCTCTACTCTGGACCTCAAGTTTCCTCTCTGTCAATGATTCGAGGATCAGTTCAAGAAAGCTTTTTGTTTCTGACATTTCATGTAGACACAACCAAACTCTCTTTTCAAAGTGTTTCTCGATCTGCTCATCATTAAAAATTCTCTTAGCCACAGTTGTTTTCCCTAAACCCCCCATGCCCACTATGGGAATGGTGCACAGATCAATATCATCTCTCATGGTCAATATCTTCTCCTTTAATTCATCAACATCCTTGTCTCTACCAACAACATCGGAAGCAACTACTACGGAATCTGTTTCTCTAATTGGTAGTATTTGCCGAGGAGGAACCATCAGTGATTGGAGACCGAGGTCATTGGCTAACTTATTGATAGCTCTCAACTCCTCATTGATGTTGTTGATTTTTCGAGACATTTTTCTCTTAAAATCTGTATGAGAAAAGAAATCACTGACCTTTTTCATTGGGTTGTTTCGGATTTTCACTTGTCTTTTGAGAGATTCATACCTGAATTCATCAAACACATTTTCAGCATTTTCAGTAACTCTCTCAAGCATCTTGAGCCATTGTTCAACAACCTGATCTTCAACTTGTCGTCTTTCAGCATCATGAATGAAAGCTTGAATCAAGGATACATTTTTTGTCAGTATTTCGAGATCTTTCTTGCAGTTCCCTAAACTTTTGACCTCCTCAATAGTGAGAGAAAGCAACTTTTCAAGCACAACTTGAACAGTAGCACCAATTACAGGATCAGCCATTGTTGTTTTTGCTCCTTCACAAAGTCTTCTTCTGCACCAAAGTCTTCTTTAGTTAGTAGAAAAATGAATGGTAGTAAATGTAATGACTCCAACAATACAAGTATCTCTCAAACAGAAACATGGAGGAGTCAACACTTTTTATCTTTGTTTGGTAGATGTAGAAAATATTGTTTATGACTAGATACAATTCCATACTTATTTAATGATGTGACAAATCTCAATTTTTAGGAAAATACTATGGTTAAATGTTATTAAGGACATCTCTAACATTTAAAATGTTAGAAATTGAAATATTGATTTTTATTTTTTTAAGTATTTTTTCCTAAAAATTTAGAACTTCCGCGTTGTTAAATAAGTACTGAAAATTTTATTTTCTGCTAAAATGACTATGGAAGTACTGGACTTTCCCTTTCCAAAACAATACATAGAAATATGCAGGAAATGTTGATTTGGAACACAACAGAGATACATTAAAGAAGCTATCAACTAGGCGATGATACAACAGTTAAGCGAATATAAACTGTTTGCTGGACGTTAGGTCCATGTCCCCTTCTGCTTCTGTAACTTTTTTGGATGTTACAGACGTGGTAGGGGTCAAGCCTAACCCCACACTACGTTAAAAAAAATAATTAAAAAACTGTTTGCTGGAGACAAAATCTCTATATACAAGAAAAGACATGTGTAGCATGTACACAATGCAAGAAAGGCCTCAGCTGACAGATCTTAGTCCAGAATTTTCCACATACAGATTAGTATTTCAATCCCAGTTCCAGCCAAATGCAAATGAATTTACGAAATGCAATTTCCCTTGACAATCATGACTATGAAACTTTGTAGTCTTTTCCATGCCGTTGTTTCAACCATCTGAAACACAAGGGGAAAAAAGTCAGTTTTGGTACACATTCCCTTCTTGGAAAATGGAGACGCGGGTCAATACAAGCAACCACTCTAAAAGAGAAATTTTAGGAGAAAACAAGACCTATTAAGATGATCCGATATTGCTAGACATTTTAAGAGCCAAAGAGGCGTTTTTTGCCATAAGATTCATGAAATAGCAGTCTCTTGTAACTTTCTTTGTTGAAATTCTTCAATCACAAAGGTTTTAATGAGAGGAGCAATTATTGTGAAGTGAAAAAGAATGAGGAGGGAGAAGATTGACGTACATATATTGATGTAGTTCTACTGTCTTAGCATGAAACACTAAAATCAGCTCAAACAAGCATCAAGCATATATGGAGCTATGCAGTTTTTACCTAATAATCACGAAAGAGTCCAATAATGAGTCTACAGATGAAGATCATATCCTTCAACAAACACCAGATCAGAGTGCACTCCAAATTTGACTTGATCTAGTCACCTATGAGGACAAACATATTTACACTATTATAGGGCGGGGATGTATATATTCCTCGTTTGATGACACAATTAAGAAGAAGAACAATTGGTTTCAAGTGAAAGATCAAAATTCTCAGTACTGTAGTAACATAACATGTATTAGTTTGGGGGATGAAAAGTTTGTTAAAAAGGAGAGCAACTCGTGGAAATGAAAGAAGAAAAAAATGCGACTCAGAAACTGAAAGAGAAACAGAGACTTACGCAAGTCCGAACCCCACATCAATATATGGAATATGGGAAATGTTGGACCACTGGGCGTTTGGGCTACTCCAATTGGTGCAACTTTCTCCTAATTGTGGCAGCCAAGGTACCGTAATTTGGTGAGACTTCCCATGGCATCTCAGGATGGCAGATGCTCTAGTTTTTTTCTGTTCCATAAAGTTAACTGTTGCAAAGTAACAAGGTTGCCGAGTCCATCCGACAGATCTTCTAACAATGGACAATCCTGGATCCAGAGAAGCTGTAATTTGGGCATGTCATCTGAGAAGTCCACATGTTGCAGCCGATTGCAGCCCACTAGGTGTAATCTTTCAAGAGAAGTAAGGTTGCCAAATCTATGAGGAAGAGCCTCGATTCCAAATCCATATATCCGGATCTCTTTTAGGGCAGAGAGTTGCATAAGCTGATAGGGCAGAGAATCCCAGTGCAAGTGTCCCCACACCTCCAATGTACGAAGGGACGATAGTTTATGAATGCCATTAAACATTAATTGGAATGCCTCAAAATCCACCATCTCTGAGAAAGGACCAATATGTGATTCCCGTAACCTAGTGAGATGGTGAAGTGCCCCTGAGGGTACACTAATCAATTTGGGACACTGTGATAAACCCAAATATGAAAGTGAAGGCATTCCACACACATGTAAAGGGAAGGAAACTAAGTTGTTACAGTTGTGGACCTTCAAGGATTCCAGGGACCGACAATGCTCTAGCAATCCACTTGGTAAACTGGTCAATCCATCACAGTAACATAACTCAAGACTTTGGAGGTAAGTCAAATAATTCTCTCCTTTGGGAACAGGAAAAAAATTGAAATTGATGCAGTTGTCAATCCTTAAGCTCTTAAGATAATGGAGATTGTACAAGCTTTGTGGCAATTCACGAAACTCTCCACAATATGAGACTGACAGATGTTGTAGAGATAAATTGTTGTGTAGCATCTCATCTGGAAGACAAGTGAGCTCTTTCACATCATAGACACTAAGCTCTAAGAGAGATGTCAAGTTGTTGAACAAGTTCAACAATGGCATTTCACTGTCAGCTACTCTAATATCTAATTCACGTAGGATTTCAAATTGATTCGGAATACTTTTTAACAATGGTACAACAGTTAAGCAAATATAACTGTTTGCTGGAAGTTAGATCCATGTCCCCTTCTGCTTTTGTAAGTTTTTGGATGTTACAGACGTGGTAGGGGTCAAGCCTAACCCCACACAACGTTAAAAAAATAATTAAAAAACTGTTTGCTGGAGACAAAATCTCTATATACAAGAACAGGCAAGTCTAACATGTACACAATGCAAGAAAGGCCTCAGCTGACAGATCTTAGTCCAGAATTTTCCACATACAGAATAGTATTTCAATTCCAGTTCCAGCCAAATGTAAATGAATTTACGAAATGCAATTTCCCTTGACAACCATGACTATGAAACTTCGTAGTCTTTTCCATGCCATTGTTTCAACCATCTGAAACACAAGAGGAAAAAAGTCAGTTTTGGCACACATTTCCTTCTTGGGAAATGGAGACGCGGGTCATTACAAGTAACCACTAAAAAGAGAAATTTTAGGAGAAAACAAGACCTATCCAGCTTGTGCAATCACCGTCCCCAAAGGCACCAATGTAAACAATTTTCCAATAAGTCCCATGAAAATTAATAAAGAAAATACTATTGAAGAGTGAAGACCGTCAACAAAATTTGGAGAAGCCTCTACTATCAACTGAAATCACATTTTTTACCAAAATGAAATCTTTCTTGCATCTAAGGCTTATGTTAAAATGGCTTTGTTACCTATCCTATTTCACCAGATAGTCGATAATAAAATCGTATTGCAGAAGGTCGTTTTTCCCCATCTATGTTTCACCTTCTCTAATGCAAAAGAACCTGATTGTGTCAACCATGAGAAGCCAATGTTATGTCAATCAAATACTTCATTATGCTAAAGAGAATGAGAAATTGTCTTTATCCAGAGTTGAATTTGCTGAACGAATGCTCTCAAATTAAGAGCTCTTCCATTAAATTAGAAGTTGCCATTTACACCCCTAAATATCTGATATTCCTAGATGTAATATCTCTGAAAATATGCTACATTGATCTCTGATATCTCCTACATGTGGAAAGCAATTGACACCGTAATTGCACAAATATTTAGAACTATTGCATAGATATGTACAACTATTAGAATCTGTCCAACATGCTAACACACTATACCCCGTAACGAAGAGCATTATAATATTTGATGATTAAAAGACAGACTCTTTTGCTGCACGATTAACAAAAGAAACTATGGGATCTAGGAGATTAACAACTGGGAAGAAGCTTACATGGTGCTGTTTGGTCCAATGAGAGTAGAGAATCCTTAAACCAAATGGATGAACGTCCCTCATGGTGCTAGAAACGCAACCAAGCTTACATTGCATTCATACAAAACACAGCCAACCTAGTTAAACAGTACAATAATGACCTGTGAAAAGAAGCGACAAATTTGTTATAGCATTCCTCTACCAAGTCTAAATGAAAATTTTAGCAAACCTGATTACCAACCATAAATTTTGACTTGATATACCACAGCTAGCAACGTTCCAGCATGACATTTGATCTAGGCACCTATGAGAAGGAACATATTTACATTATTAAAGGACGGGAATGTATATATTCCTCGTTTGATGATGAATAAGAAGAAGAACAATTAGTTTCAAGTGAAAGATCAAAATTCTGTAATTCTTCAGTACTGTAGAAACATAACATGTATTAGTGTGGGGAATGAAAAGTTGGTTAAAAAGAAGGAGAGCAACTCATGGAAATGAAAGAAAGAAAGATCAACTCAGAAACTTAAAGAGAAACAGAGACTTACACAAGTCCTGAATTGTAGTTGAACCCACGTTAATTTCTGAAATATGAGAGATATTGGACTATTAGGAGTTTGGGCCATTCCGATTGGTGCAATTTTCTTCAAACTTTGGGCAAATTTCAATTTGCAGTTTCTGTAATTTGGTGAGGTGTTGCATGGAATCTCTGGATGACAGATTCTCTGTGTTCTCGCATTTCCGTAAAACTAACTCCTGCAAAGAAACAAGGTTGCCGAGCCCATCCGACAAAGTTTCTAACAGTGGACAATCCTGGATCCGGAGATGCCGTAATTTGGGCATGGCTTCTGAGAAGTCCGGATGCTGTAGCCGTTTGCACCATACTAAATGTAATGTTTCAAGAGAAGTAAGATTGTCAAGTACATGAGGAAGTGACTTGATTCCAAAATCACATATATGGATATGTGTTAGGGCAGAAAGTTGCATAAGCTGATAGGGCAGAGAATCCCAGTGCCCATGTCCGCTCACCACCAGATTACGAAGGGACAACAGCTGCTCAATGCCATTAAAAATCAATTGGAATGCCTTAAAATCCATCATCTCTGAGAAAGGACCAATTTCCAATACCCTTAACCCGGTGAGACGGCGAAGGCCCCCTGCGGGTACACTAATCAATTTGGGACAATGTGATAAACCCAAATATGAAAGTGAAGACATTTCCCACATATGTAAAGGCAAGGAAACTAAGTTGTTACAATAGCTGAGCCATAAAGTCTCCAGGGACTGACAATGCTCTAGCATTCCACTTGGTAAAATGGTCAATCCATCACAATAGAATAACTGAAGACTTTGGAGGGAAGTTAAATAATTCTCTCCACTGGGAACAGGAAAGGAACTGAAATTGTTGCAGCGATTAATCCTTAAGCTCTTAAGAGAATGGAGATTGTACAAGCTTTGTGGCAATTCACGAAACTCTCCACATTCTGAGACCGATAAGTGTTGAAGAGAAACGTTGTTGCGTAGCATCTCATCTGGAAAACAAGTGAGCTCTTTGACATCATAGATAGTAAGTTCTACGAGAGATGTCAAGTTGCTGCACAAGTTCAACAATGGCATTTCACTGTCAACTCCTTCAATTCTTAATTCACATAAGATTTCAAATTGACTTGGAGTTCTTTTTAACAGTGGACAGCTACTAATCCTCAACTTCTCAAGCCCAGGAAACATTCTTACTCCAACTTCATCTCCCTTCCACTCAATAAGGCTATGCATATCCTCCAATACTAGTTTTTTCAATGACGGGAACACTTGGATATTGCTGCTTGATCCAATATTGTTACCGTCAATACCGTAAAATGTAGGTCCGATGCATTCGATCTTATGGAACCCTAACAGCTCAAGATGCCGAAGGAATTTCAGTTGGCCAAACGATGGAATTTCTTTGCATCTTTTGCAACCACTTAATTTCAACTTGACCAACTTTGGTAGAGATTCTTCTTTGAACCATGAAGGAAATCTAGCACCCAAATAGTTCTTCACTTCCAAGGTTTTCAAATTACGATGCGGTTGAAGACCATCCAACACATGTTCGTCAATGGTTTCACAGTCTTCTGGTTCATCGTGGAACCACGCATATGCCAGCTTGTAAATATTCGATTTCTCTTGTAAATATGCTATTCGAGCTTCTTCTCTACTATGGACCAATTCCAGCTCATTGATCGTCAATTCCCCTCTAAGGTTATTCAAACGGCCTAATTCTTCTATTCGACGACCTTTCTCTAAACCCACATTGAAATACTGTAGAGTCTGAAGACAGGTCAATTGTCCCATGTTAAGTGGCAACTGAGACCGAGAATAGCAGTATATGTGTCTCAAACTTATCATATTTCCCATCTCATATGGAAGTTCCTTGAGTGAATAGCAGTCATTGACTCTAAATGTTTGCAAACTGTAGAGCTTGCAAATGGAGTTGGGCAAGGCAGTGATCTTAGTGTTGGAGAGATCAAGATATCTTAAGTATATTAGCTTGCAGATTTTGGCTGGCAGCTCCTTGATTCCTGAACTGGACAAATTTAAAACTTTCAAGAACTTAAAGCTCAACACCTTATCTTCAGATATATAATTGCTTCTCCAGAACAGTGTGCACAAACGTCCTGGCTCATTTATCTTATCTATTTGATCACTTGGTGAGTTCCATCCAAAGTATCGAACTTGAGAAAGATTTTCTCCACCATTGCCTTTCGAATCAAATAGTTTAGATTTTAGGATATCTCTAGACAAATCGTGCACAAGATCATGCATCTTACAGTGTGTTATATTGTTGTGCTCATCTAGCTTAACATCTTGCAGCAAGGAATTTCGCAACAAGAGTTGAAAGAACTTGTTCCCGATGTCTTCCATCACGGTGGTCTCTTGACATGGATGAAGAAAGCCTTCTGCCATCCAGAGTTGGATAAGTTGGTCCTTTTCAAACTCAAAATCTTTTGGAAACATTGCAAAGTAAGCAAAGCATTTTTTCAGCTATGGAGATGGTAGATAATCATAGCTGAGTTTTAAGATTTTCTTCATGCTATTTTCTCCATTATCATCTTCACCTGCAACAAGGGGGTTACCATCAAGAATTTCTTGCCAGTCATGTTTTTCCTTCCTGCGTAACAGGCCTCCCAACACACTTGCAGCCAATGGCAGACCTTGACACATTTCAACAATCCTGTTCTTCATGCTTGCTATTTCCTCTGGAACTTCCCCATCCACAATCGTTCTTTGTTTGAAAATGGACCAACAATGATCTTCTGCTAATTTTTCCAACCTATGAGGACGTACTACTGCTACTGTGGACGCCACCAATTCCATACGAGTAGTCACAAGAATGAAGTTTCCTGGGGATGTATTTATTCCTCGCAAGGCGTTCACAAATTCATGCCACAATGTAGAGTCAACACGCCACAAATCATCCAGGACAAGCAAATACTTTCTTCCTGCCAGTTCATCTTGTAGCATCTTGACTATTATAGCTCTGCTCCTGTCACGACCCAATTTAGAACCGTGACCGGCGCTAAGGGGAAGAATCCCAAAGCAAGCCTTAACCAGAAATCTACAGAAAATCGGGCAGCGTTTCCTCTGTTTTTAGGTTTATCCTGACTTTTCCTGTCTCAGAAATTCACAACACAACCAATAGCAACTATAAGCCACAACATAATATCCTTCAATAATCTAATTGTCACTTAACAAACCTAATTAATTTCCAAATTATGAAAAACAAGTTCCAACTAGTCACTTGACTATAATACGAAGGACTAATCATGACTCAAATCAAAGGAGTGACAAATGGAGCGACTCTAAGAGTTTTTAAAGGAACTAAATAAACCAATAACAAATAAATAGTTCTCTTGCCACGCGAAGCAATGCGGGGCTCACCAGATGATACCAAATCACACTCTCTAGTTAATGAAATCCTCTTCAATACCACCTGAGTTTTCTGTAAAAACAATTAGCGAGGAGTGAGACGCTAGCTCAGTGAGT
>JAJOOF010001282.1:0-34532 GCA_029582545.1 Solanum lignicaule | reverse complement strand
ATACTTTTATTGATGTTGTCATTGTTGAGAAGAGTACACTAGAGTTATGTAATGAAGTAGATAATATTATTTTTTAAAACTCTAGTATGTGTAAAATGAGGGTGTAAATAATAATACAATTCATAAGTTAGGGCGCACTAGACCTCATTCCAATCATTTTTCCACATTATGTTTAGATGATGAGAAATTAATTGAGCCATCTAAGCCTATAGAAGAATGTATGGAGGAGGAAAATTGTGTCTATATTCTTGAATTTATTGTTCCAATATCGGAGAATTACATTCCTCACTTAGGATCCAAGAAGTGCATAATGCGATATCTATTGCTTGGGACCTTTATTTTTGTACCACCACCCCTTGAGCGTAATAGAAAAATTGATGTAAAATTAGGGGTGCAATTCATATTTTCAAAGTGGAAGGAAAAATAGTAAAATTGATGGTGTCATGCCGCGACGTTAAATTAAGCGCTTATTGGGAGGCAACCCAATTAGTAGTGTAACTTCTTATTTTATTTTATTAGTATCACTTTTTTTTCTTTTCTTGTTTTTTTTTGCAGATTAGGGGAAGTTTGAGTATCCAAAAAAAAAGAAAAGAAAAAAAAAAAGGTAGCATGTTTGAGCTTAAGTGTGGGGTGACGACCCTTGATGAAAATTAAGAGAAGATGCTACTAGCTAGGCCTAAAGGCCTCAGGGAGTTTTCCTAACCCTTGTTTTAAATTTTATTTAATGCTTTGGGGACATAACAGCTTTTTAAGTGTGGGGTGGAGGAATGAATTCTTAGTTTTTACCGTTTTATTGAGTTTTTTTTTTAGGATGGGTTCCTTGGCTTTTGTTTGAGGTTCTTTTCCTGAGGATAGTCCCTTTGAACCGAGTGTTTTTTATTTTTTTAGGAATAAATTTTATGTTTAAATTTTTTTTTTTTTTTTTGGAGAGAAAAGAAAAGACCCTTTTGAGTTATGTGATACTTACTATTTGGGCCTAAATTTGAGTAGTACTTTCTTGTGAATGCTTGATTGCTAGTGAAATTGCAAACTTTTTGACATCTAGGTTCATGATTCCGACTTTGTATATAGCTTATTTTATTTTGTGGTTTGTTATGATCCTGTCTCTCTTAGAAATGGAATTGATCCATATTGATTGATACTTGTGCCATGTGTGGTGAGATTTTGTTTATTCCATGTTTTGCATCTTAGTCTAGAACTTGCCTTGCATGTTATTGAAGGGAATAAAAAGTGTTGCTTTGTTTAGGAGATGATAATAGACTTTCTTTGCTTTGTCTGGTAAATTTTAGCATTTTCAGAAATTTTATCACTAGTTAGCCCTTTTGAGCATGTAGCTTTTTTTTTGGTAGCCATATTTTGTCCTTGACTATTTTGTTGAATCCCTAGTTTTTCTACCTTGCTTTTCCTTGAGCATTATAGCATAGACTTATTCTAATTACCAATTTTGAGAAAAAGGGATGGTTGAGTGAAAAGGTAATCAATGATAACTACAAAGAGTTTAAAAGCCCTCTTTGAAAGAATGTGACATGAAAAAAAGAAAAAGAAAAAAAGAATGTGACATAAAAAAAAAGTTACCTTGATGATGGCCCTGGTCCTTCCAAGGACATCGTGCACCTTAACGCATGTAAAATACGTAAGTTGAGGGTGGCTATTATGAAGGAAAACTTAAAAAGAAATAAAAAAAATGATTGAAACATTCTTGAGATAATGAGAATTACTTGTGAAATAAGTATTGAAGAGAGGGCTGAAAATAAAGAGAAGAAAATAATGGGTTATGAAGTCTAAAATTGCAAAGTGCTTAAGGAAGTGTAAGTCACTATTATATAGTTTTCCTACCCGACCCCTAGCCTACATTACAACCTGTTAAAGTCCTATTTGATTCTATTCAAGCATGCTTAATTAGTGGAGATGTACATAATGGGCAAGCATATGGTTCTTTGTGCATACATGTGAATTTTCTTTGCGAGTGTGAGAGTATTCTTTGATGCTAAGTCCTTAATTTATATTAAATCTTTTGATTTGAGTGTGTGGACTATTTCTTCTTGTGAGGGCACTTGTTTCATGATAGATAGGTGATGTTATTAACTTTCTTTGATGAGAGTAGGAGAGCAAACTTAAATTTGATGAGTTCAAAGTCTTCCTCGAGGTTAGGAGGTTTGTTGTTTATTTGGATGACTTGCATAATGATTGAGAAGTCTACTTGATGTTTTGAAATTGGTACATGGCCTAATTGTTTGTATTAACCAAAGTGATGACATTGCTAGTATGAATTTTTTTGGGATGAGCTTTAATGTTTGCTCGAGGACGAACAAAAGTTTAAGTGTGGGGTGTTGATGTGAGGCTAAAAATACATATTTTTAATCATTATTTCCTCACATTTATTATTTATATTTGTCCTTTTTGAGCATGAATTTTATGGATTGTACTAAATTGTGTATTTTATGTGTAGGATTAAATTGATGAAAAAATGAAGAAGTTTGGAGCTAAATCAAATTAAAGATGGAAAGTTGAAGAAGGGAATCAAACAGACAGCTTAATGGATTAAATTTATTAAAATAATATATTTATACATATGAGGCCAATGTGAACGAATTGCCAATTCAAATTGAATTTGGCTCACTGCTGCCACTATAGCTAACCGCCCCTCTGCCGCCAACAATTTGAAGAAATCCAGTGAGCAATTGGAAACCCAATTTAATTGGGTTTTGTTCTCCTAATTTGTCTTGAACTTAATTATTTGATTTAGGGTTCCTATGTCTATAAATAGGGCATGAAAAATTATTCTTAAAAAAAGCGAAGAACCAAGATATAAGACACAATATAAATTTTCTTCTAGCTTAGGAACTTTGGAAGAGCCGCCGTGGAGACCGGAGAATTGTGGTTTATTCTTTCTTCTCCTTTATTATTTATTTGTATTCGTGATTAATAAAAGATAGTTTAGCTATTGTTCTTAACTTTTTATGATTAACACAAGCATAGTTATTTTAATAAATTTTGATTGTGTTTTTGAGATAATGAGCAGCTAACTTTCATAACTAGGGTTGTGGGAACCATGATCGATTAACAAAGTATTAATAGTAAATAAGCAATTCTTGAATAGTGTTTTGCATGCATTGATAATTCTTTCATTTAAAAATCCTTTTAACGAGTGCACGCGTTAGAACTCGCCTTGTTTCTACTTGTCAGACCAAGGAGGTAATCAACAAGAAAAGAATTATCAACATAGATTTAGTGTGATACTATCTAATAGTCTAGTGTTGATTGGTGCGAAGTAATAACTAAGCCAAACATCGATAACGATGGTTAATATGAGGTAAAGGTAAGGGTTAGTAAATCATACACACGTAGCTGGGCCAAGGTGCGGGGTGAAATTCTCTAGATGCCGGACCAAGGATTTAGAGATACCTAACTTATCACTTTGCATGTAATACACTAGAAATAGATTACTATTATTAGGATTACTGCGTTATGTGCTTATGGGGAACACATTCCTAGTTACTTTTAATAATCTGAATATAAATAAATACTTAGTTCAAAGATATCTTTTTATTGTTTTATTTTAATTTCAAATTAAATCCCCCCATTGTTATATAACGACTATTGAGTTAAATATTTGCTATTGACAATATTCTTCCATATTCTCTGTGGGATTGACCCCGACTCATAGTTGGGTAAATATATTGCATACGATCGTTTATATTTCTTTTTCAAGAAGTATATTTGAACGTTATCAAGTTCAATCTTTAATTGTTGTTTAATTTAAGAATTATTGTTGAAAATTCAGTTCTACTCTTGTGTTTTTTGCTTGCTCGAGAGAGAGGTTTTAAAACTAAGATTATTTATTGATGGTCTGTGGGTATTGGGTTGTCATGGGTTCAGCTTGAGAGAGTGAATCCTAAACCCTTTTCCACACATTTAGCTTGAGAGAGTTAATGGACTATGGTGTGGGTTGTTCTTATTTTGCTTGCTTGTTGATGTTCGAGAGAAATCGACCTGATTTGGAGTAACTTGTTCGAGAGAATGTTTACCTCCTCTATAGCCTAGCTTACTCACTAATATCTAGCTATCTTCTAATAGTTGCAATTACCCATTTGTCTATATTAGCCTATAATCGAATCACATCCTAAGAACCTGTCTCATTATAGTTATTTCATATTGTTTTTGCTATTGTTGTAGTTGATAATTTCAAACCAAAATCCCCCATTTGACAATTGTGTCACCCCCTGATTTGAATGATGTTTTTATTTGATAAATTCTATTCCTATGAGTGATTTGACCATTTTCACACTATCTTATTGAATCGTAAACACGTACCGATCCCTGGGGATTCGACACCATCTCTCTTAGTTGGGTTTTATACTGACTAGCGATCACACTTAGAATTGGATGAAGTGTCCTTGAAATGTTAATTAAATACCTGCTTGTCCAGTAATGAGTCATTTATGTCTAACTCAAGCTCATCTTTCTCTTTGCCCTCTAACCTATATAAGTGATCGGCGACCTGATTTTCACTCCCTCTTCTATCCTTGACTTCAAATTCGAATTCTTGCAATTACAATACCCATCTAATCAACCGTTGTGTAGCCTATTTCTTTGCCATCAAGTACCATAGGGCTGCATGATCAGTGTGGACTACAACTTTGGCTCCTAGAAAGTATGCCCGGAATTTCTCAAATGCATAAACCACCGCAAGTAACTCTTGCTCCATAATGGTGTAGTTACGTTGAGCACCATTTAATGTTTTCCTTGCTTAATAGATTGGGTGGAATAGTGTATTGCGCTTTTTCCCAAAACAACACCAAACGCAGTCCCACCTGCGTCACACATCACTCCAAACGGTTTCGACCAATCGGGGCTAATAATCACCGGGGTGGAGATTAATTTCTCTTTCAAGAACTTAAAGACTTTCATACATGCATTATCAAATTCAAATTTAGCCTCCTTCTCCAAAAACTTGCATAATGGAAGTGCAATTTTTGAGAAGTTTTTGATGAATCTCCGGTAGAATCTGGCATGCCCCAAGAAACTTCGAATACCTTTTACCGAAATTGGTGGTCGTAACTTCTGAATTGCCTCAATCTTTGCCTTGTCAACCTCAAACCCCTTTTGAGACACTTTGTGACCCAAAACTATACCTTCCCTAACCATGAAGTGACATTTCTCCCAATTTAAGACTAGATTGTTTTCCACACATCTTTGAAGGGCTTGCCCAAGGTGTGCCAAGCATATTTCAAAAGAATCACCCCCAACTGTGAAGTCATCCACGAAGACTTTCATTGAATCCTCTACCATGTCAGCAAAAATAGACAACATGCAATGTTGAAACGTCGCCGGAGCATTACACAACCCGAACTGCATCCTTTTGAATACGAAAGCCCCATAGGGGCAAGTGAACGTGGTTTTCTCTTGATCTTCCAGTGCAATGGAGATTTGATTATACCCGGAACAACCATCCAAAGAGTAATACCATCAACGCTCCGAAAGTCAATCGAGCATTTGATCATGAAAGGCATGGGAAAGTGATCTTTTCTTTCTATGAGTTTAACTTCTGATAATCCATACATACCCTCCATCCAGTTATCGGTCTCATAGAAACAAGCTCCCTTATATCATTTGGGAATACTATGATGCCACCCATTTGGGGTACACATTGCACCGGACTCACCCATTTGCTATCCGCGATGGGGTAGATCACTCTCGCATCCAACTATTTGATTATCTCCTTTTTCACCACCTCTTGCACTGGTGGGTTCAATCTTCTTTGATGCTCGACACTCGTTTTGCAATCACTATCAAGTTGAATCTCGTGAGTGCAAATGCCATGTGGAATACCCACGATGTCAGCGATAGTCCACCCTATAGCCTTGATGTACCTTCTCAACACTTCAAGAAGCAACTTTACTTGCCATTCAAGCAAGTCAACTGCAATGATAACGGGCAAGATGTTATTTTCCCCCAAGAATGTGTATCGAAGATGAGTGGGAAGTACTTTCAGCTCAAGCTTTGGTGGTTCCTCCATGGATGGCTTGGCGGGAGGATTTTCTCGATTCCTTAAATCAATGTCTAGTTTCAACAGATTCCTTAAGTATTCACCTAATATTGAGAGGGTAGCCACCACTTCATCATACTCTTGGACTTCAGTCTCATCATAATTTACAAGAACAACCTCAAGGAGTTCACTCATACACATCAAATGGCTAACACTAGACACTGCTTTATCAATTACAACGATCGTTAAAACCACATGAATATCACTCGGGTGTTTCATTGATTTGGACACACTAAAGGTGACCTCATCTTCGTTCACCCGGAACTTCAATTCTCCACTTTCAACATCCACTAATGCTCTCCCTGTTGCTAAAAATGGTCTCCCTAAAATGTTGGGAATTTCATCATCAATCTCACAATCAAGAATAACAAAATAAGTCAGAAAGATGAATCGATCTACCTTCACCATTATATCATAGAATATCCCAACGAGATGTTTTATTGACTGGTCCGCCATGAGAAGCCGCATTATTATGGATTTCAGTTCGCCCAACCCAAGTTGTTTATAGATTGCATAAGGCATTAAATTTATACTTGCCCCTAAATCACATAGAGCTTTAGCAAATTGAAGCATACCAGTAGTGCATGGGATGGTGAATGCCTCCGTATCATCTTTCTTTATAATCATCTCGCTAGTCATAATAGCACGACAATTATGGGAAACTTCGATTGTCTCAAAGTCCATGTTTCTCTTCACGGTGACTAGCTCTTTCATGAATTTGGCATAACCTGGCATCTCCAACAATTCTTCCACTAATGGTAGATTTATAGAGAGTGTCTTGAACACAGCTAGGAACTTCTTGAACTTCTCATCCTCATTTTTCTTCTTGAGATGCTGAGGAAATTGAGGAACTATTTTGGGAAGAGGCTGCACACTTTTTGGAGTTGAGGTGCCCTTTTCTTTATCTTTTTGCTACTCTTTGATGGGACTTTGCTTATGAGTTTCCTCATTGTCTTTTAGCATATCACATTCCAGTACTTGAGTGGGATTCTCTTCCTCATCGGTATCTTTCTCTTCTTTATGAGATTTCATCCCATCATTGTCCTTCACATTACCAACCTCTATTTTTCCAATTCGAGTCACCACCACCAATTTTTTGTCGTCATCAGCCCTTAAAGCAAGTGTGCATCCAACTTCACCCCTATCAATTACCTTGGGTTCCAACTGTGCTGAAAGTTGACTTAATTGACCCTCAAATTGCTTGATTGCATCAGCGTGAGAATTCACTTTATTATTCAATGATTAGAAATCAGCTTTCATCTCTTTTAGCATGTCATCTGAGCCTTCAACCTTGTCTAGGATGTGAGACAACAAGTTATCCACTTGTAGGCTACTCGAGCTACTCTTTAATTTTTGACTGTCACTTGATTACGTGTGGTACCCTTCATGGCTCTCTTCTCTCCCCCAAGAGTCATTTTGTTCATTCCAATCTTGATAGTGTTGTCTCCTCTCTTCTTCCCTATGCGTGTTCCAACCTTGATTCCCACCCGCCTTGAAGTAGCTCGGGTGAGAACCCTCCTCAAGTCTCAGCACTCTCTTTACTTCTTTGGGTTCACCAACATTTTCTAGCACCTGTTTTAGTAACAACTCCATTTTGGACAACATTTTGCTAATATTCTCGTCCTTCTCTTTCTCCTTGTCAAGTTGTTCTTGTGTCATCCTGAAACAAAAAGGAGAAACTCGGTCCTCTTGACTGTACCACGCCTGATTTATCTTTGTCATCTCATCAAGAAGGGATGGGGCTATCTCAAATGGTAGAAACTTTATTCCTCCCCGGGCCAACTGGTCAGCCACTCCTTTGTTCACTGAGTGTAAACTCCGGTAAAAATACTGATGTATCACATCACCCAGCAGCCCATGAGTAGGACATTGTAGTAACAACTACCAGAATCTTAGCCAAGTTTCATGAATTGGTTCCCTTTCTATCCGCTTGAAGTTTTGAATGTTGTCACGTAATTTCATTATCTTTGAGGGTGGGAAGAACCTCAAGTAGAATGCCTCGGTAAGTTCCTCCCATGATAGAATAGATTCTCTCGGTAGCTCTACTAGCCATTTGGTTTCTTCCCCCATTAGAGAGAAAGGGAACAACCGTAGAAGGATCGATTCTTACGAAATATCCTTGATTGAGAATGGACTGCACATCTTCACAACGTTCCGAACGTGCTCATGAGGGTTCTCATGATCTAACCCTCCTAAAATGCCTTTAACTTGCAAAAGTTGTAACATTATTCTTGTCACATGGAATGCAGTATGATTTTCAATTGGAGGTAAGCGAATAACACCTATTCCCCCAATAGATCTTCATTGGCTTGCAAGACTTCATCACCACCATCTTCGTGACAAAGTTGGTTCACGATGCTTTCATTTGCACTCATCATGTTACCTAATCACAATGGCTCACAAAACAAGAGTAAGTAGATTCAACTACAATACAAAAAAATAGCAATTCAAACTTCAATAGAAGAATTCTAAACAACACCACTCCCCGACAGCGGTGTCATTTTGATTAACGTTCAAATACACCTTATCTGATTCTAGGTTTAAACAATCGTTAAGCAATATAAAACCCAACGAAGAGTTAGGGTTGAACCCACAGGGAGCGGTACAAGTTTGATTTCAAATATGAAGTAGTAAATGCGATTTGAATAATTATAGGAATAGAAATTATTGGAAATTTTAATTAAATCAAGAGGTTGACATAAAATAACACGAGAGATTTGTATATTAGTCAGCAATCACAACAATATCAATCAACAAAATTAATCAAATGGATAAGAGGCACTTGGAGGAATGACCAACCAATTGCCAAATTCTTGCTAAATGGGTGCTAGGTGATTAATAATAGTTACTTAATCGTTATGGGTAGGATGGGCCTTAAATGAGATAATTTTCTCTCGAACAACTACCTCGCTACAATTGAGTTTCTTCAAACCTCAACAGGCAAACTACGAAAATCTACCCATTGCCTCACTAAATCTACTCTCTCAAGCTAGATCGGTAGAACGAGACTTATGATTCACTCTCTCGGACTGAACCCATAAGAGCCCAATTGCTACAAATGCTATCTTATCGCCTTGGTTTCACACCCCCTCTCTCGAGCAAGCATAAAAAACTAAATCATATTGAAATACACATTCAATATAGCAATTCAAAAGCATCAATAAAGCAGACCGACTTTGAATTAGCACTATAATCAATAATTTCGAATGCCCACGTAACTAAATTAAGCAATTGATTTCATGATCAAACCTCAGGAATGGGGTTTTAGCTAGTCATCACAAAAAGTAAAATTCAATACCTATTACATGCTCCATAGGTGGGTATTGATTTACACAATCTAAAAATGAAGAAATCTTCCTTAAATTACAATGCCCAGCTCAAAGTCTACTTGAAAAAGTCTTCCAAAACAACAAGAATGGTGCTTTTGTTCTAAATCTCTATTTTCACAATGTTTGTAAGCCTTCTCTCTCTTCAAAATATCAATTTATACTGATCCAAGATTTAACCTTTTAGGGCCAATCGACGAAGAAAGTTGGGCTTCGCCAACTGGTCAGCGATTTGCCAATCGCCACAGTCCATTGCCTTCTTGCTTCATATTTTCATCCAATATGCATTGTAACTTTAGGAGGTCTATATTGAGATCTACGATCACTTCCGCGTTGCGCCCTTTGTTCCTTTGGATCGCCAATTCGCTTGTATCTTCATTGCTTATTCAGTGCTTTCGATGGTGCAACCTGTCTTCACCGATATGGGACACAGTTTGCCCAAATTCCTCTCATTTCAGACGTGGTAAACTGTAGAATTAGGCGGGCTAGCTGGCCATTCGGTGGTTTGCCGAGTTCTCTTAGTGATCACAAGGGTAGCTTTTCTTCGCTCCTTTGGCTTGTTCGTTCCTTTTTGTCCGGTAGTATCCTTGCCTTGCTCGTTAGCCTTAAATGTTACAAATCGACACTTTAACATCAGTTTAGAGCATAAATAAAGCATTTGAGGACACTAAAACTATCGAAACAAAGCCCGAAATGAGTCCAAATCTCAGACTCATCATCCACTATTTCATGAGTTTTTTCAACCAACTATATGATGTCAGATTCTTCCCAAAGATTGATTTATGTTTAGGGTACTACTAGGTACTTTTTCGAGAGAGTAATATTCCAAAGACATCTTTTAGGATTAGATATGGCCATTTTGAGTTTCTTGTAATGTCTTTAAGATTGGAGAATAACCTAAAAATATTTATGAACCTGATGAATAGTATATCCGTGTCATTCTAGATTTGTTTGAAATTTTATTAGTTAATGATATTCTGGTTCGTTATCATTCAGAGGCAAATCATAGAGATCATCTCCAAGTAGTGCTTCAGTTAACCCAAAGTTAGAGTTTGTAAGCTAAATTCTCAAAGTATGAGTTCTGGTTAAGTTTAATGGTTTTTTGGGGTCCATATTGTATTAGATACTGGTATTCGGGTATACTTATAGAAGATTGAGGCCGTGAATATTTGTCCTAGACATATGAACCAGGTAGAAGTTCAAATCTTTCTGAGGGTTAGTGGAATATTATCTAAGGTTTGTGGAAGGATTTTTTTTCCACTTTCAACACCCCTAAAAAACTTGACTCAAAAAGAAATTAAGTTTTAGTGGACAATAGCCTACGAGGGGAGATTCCAAATGCTGAGAGATAAATTGACTTCAACACCAGTTTAGACCCTACAAAATGGTCAAGAGGGAAATGTAATGTATTGTTATGCTTCAAGCATTAGACTTGTTTCTGTTCTGACACATTATAGAAAGGTAATCTGTTATGATTCAAGATAGTTAAAGAAGATTGAAAATAACTACTCGACCTACGATATAGAGTTGACTGCAGTTATTCATTCGTTCAGGATTTTGAGGCATTATTTGAATGTCTTTCATTTTGACATTTAAACAGATCCTAAGAGCCCCCAGTATTTTTAGTCTCAAAAAGGTTTTTTTTCAATAGCACAGATGGTATGAGTTGTTGAAACTCATTGATGTAAATATCTTATATCACTCAAGGAAAGTCAATGTAGTAGCAAATGCCCTCAATCATAATTATATAGGTAGTCTATCACCTTTGGGAGCTGAGAACCATAAAATGGCCTAAAAGCTCCATCAGCTAGCTGGTTTGGGTTAGATTATCAAACTCATATGATACTACAGTCATAGTTGAGGGTTCAGTAACATCGTCTCTATTTTTGGAGGTGAAGGCTTGACAAAATGAAGATCCTACCCTAGTTCAGCCTAGAGGCAAGGCTTAGAAGCAAATTTTTTTTTTTTACCGTTGATAGAGCAGGAGATACAATCTTCAGATTCATAGATCAGTTACATGTTCTGAATTCCATAGGGCTTCTATTGAAAAATATGGGACATGCGAACAATTCTCGCTACTCTGTTAACATAGAATTCATGAAAATATGTCATGGTATTATGCAGATATGTTGTTAATAGGGAGAGGTAGAGCATTAAAAGCTTAGTTTGCTGACTCAGGAGATAGTTTTTCCATTGTGGAAGTGGAAGGAGATAAATGTACGTTTTGTCACATATTTTTCTTCATTTGCGAGGGATGATCAATTCCATTTGGGTTATTATTCACATGTTGACGAAATCAGCGCCTTTCTATCTAGTCAGGACTACATTATATTGGAATGCTATGTTGGGATGTACATTAGAGAGATATTTAAACTCCATTGTGTGTCAGTATAGATTATTTCAAATAGATGGACACATTTTATAGCACACTCATAGAGATCTTTGGAAAAGGGTTTTGGGACTGAAGTTAATCTTAGTACGATTTTTCATCTTCAGATTGTTGAACAAGCCGAACATATGATCTAAATGCTCAAGGAAATGTTATGGGTATGTTTGCTAGATTTTAGTGGGAACTGGTATGATCACGTGGTACTGGTTGAGTTTTCTGATAATAACAACTTCCAAGCAACTATTCATATAGCTCTTTATGTAGCACTATATGGGCGGAAGTGTAGGTCACCAATTTATTGGTTCAAGAATAGAGAAGTAGATTTGCTAGGTCATGATCTAGTCCAACAAGTGATAGAGAAGGTAAAGCTTATTAGATATCGGTTGTAGATATCATAGAGTTATTAGAAGTCTTATGCAGATGTTTGACAACGAGACTTAGAGTTTGATGTAGAAGATTGGGTTTTCTTGAAAGTATGGTCTATGAAGGGTATCATGTGATTCGTCAAGAAATGAAAGCTAAGTCCAAGGAATGTAGGGCCATATAAGATTATTGGGAGGATTGGCAGGGTGGCTTACGAGCTTGATTTTTATTCAGAATTTAAAGTGGTTCATCCAGTGTTCCTTGTATCTAGTTTATAGCGGTGCATAAAAAATGCTTCGCATTATGCCTGTTGAGGATGTTCTTATCTCTACAGACTTCTCTTATGCTAAGGTGTTAGTGGCTATTTTTTATTGGCAGGCAAGAAAGATTTGGACTGAAGAAGTGGTTTTTGTGAAAGTGTTATGGTGGAATAACAATGTTGAGGAAATAACTTGAGAAGCCAAGAAGGAAATAAGGAAGAAGTACCCCCAATTATTGATGACTTAAGCTGAGTTGCATTTCAATAATTGACAATTATTCATGTACACAAACTTAAGTGGATTTTAAATACCTCAATAATGCAGTTTATATGGATTGTCGCGAGTTAGATATACGAAGCCTTGTGAGTGAATTTTCAAAATTGGATTTAAGATTTGCGGACGTAACAAATATAGCCTTGAAAATAGCACAGTAGAAGCAAAGAATACAACCAAGAGATTGTTTGAATCCATACGCGGACGAATGTTCTTAAGGAGAGGAGAATGTGAGACCCCGTGGTTCTTTCGCATAAAATGCATAGTATTGCATGATTGTATGAGGTTTATATGACTTGGTGTATCACGTTAGGAGAATAAGGTTGCAAACGGGGTGGTAAAATAAAAGAATTAGACTAAAGTTATGGGTCAAGGATGCCCTTAAACAAGTTCGATTTAAAGAATGTCTCTCTAACACCCCGCTCGTTCGGAAGGTTAAAGTTAACCGGTATCTTTGGGGTAAGACAAAGAGTGTCTCATATGCTAATAAGGATGTTTTATAATGTGATATAGTCGCCAAATGATCGTAAGTTAAGTTTTGAAGTCAAGCAAGTTTGGGAAACAAAAGTTGACAAAAGTTAGAGTAAGTTTATTTGATAAATTTTCTGAAATTTGGGTTAAATGTCTCGGAGCTTTTCTCCCAATCTATAATGCTTTAGAACAACCCCAATATAGCAAATCGAAGGTCTACGAGTCTACTTTCCAATACACTAAACCATTTGTCCATACGACTTCAGAATTGAGAGATATTTAGATTTTAGTGAGACTGCACAAGCATGCATGTGATGGTGGGTCCCTCGTCCCTATGTCGGTTTACCTTTATAAGATTTAATTTCCCTTCACTTTATCTCATTTTTTTCCGACCAAATAAGAAGAAAACAGTCCTAAATCCTAGCTAAAGGTTCCCCTATCATCCAAGCAAAGATCTACACGATTTCAACGTGGTTTCACCCTCGGAATCTACATAGAGATGGTGTTACTTCTTTCCTCCTCGTTGGTTGTGATTTGAAGGGTTCTTGTCATGACCCAACCCACCGGGTCGTGCGGGCACCTACGAACAACCCCCTAAGTAGGAAAACCCTCATATCCCAATAACTTAAAACATGCTGAAAATTTAAATAAATGGAATTAATATATAGTAACGGAATTTTTATGAATAAGAACTTTTAGCACAATTGGTTAAGACTTGAAAAATAATTAACACCCCTAATGATTTAGTCTAAACAAGTACAAGAGCTACTAAGAGTACGAAATAGACATAATAAATAAAAGACACGGGTCCCACCATGCAGAAGGAAAAGTAGAATCTGTAGGAGAATTCTTCATCTTCACCTAAGGAAACATCACTAACCTATATCCAGACTATGTCAGAAGGACATAGCAAGAGTAGTATTAGTACAAACCACACGTACTGGTAGGCATCATCGGTCAACCTGACTCCCCCCACATAACATAAGTAAACAACTAGTAAGATCATGCAATAAAGCCCCTCGCTTCTCCACCTTTCCAGTCAACCTCTTACTAGGTTCTTGATCATAGCCTAACCATTCTAACACATCTAAAAGTCCCAATTTACACTACAAGCATTCCAACTAACCGTTCACGTCAAACCCTTACTTCCTCTTCATATTTCCCAGTCGTTGCCACATAGTACATTGCATAATGCTTTCTAACCCATAACAACAAATCCCTTTCTCCAACGTGAAATCCACCTAAGCACTTACAACACATACACTACCCCCTACTCCTTGCCATTACAACACAAGACACAGTTATTCGGACATTAACAATTCTTGAAATGTTGACTTCCTACCTCTGTATCACCTCCCGATTGGGTATGCCCCTTCCAGTTCGCTTCTCATCAAGATACATACCAATTCTACTCAACATAGAAGCACAATCAAACATAAGACCTCATAACTATAAACAACTCTGGGAAATTCAACATCAATTATCATTACGAACCACGTTCAATTTCAAAATTCCCTAGATACATGATTATATCACATCATCGGTCCTCTCATGAAACTCAAACCCAAACTGTTCGCTTATCGAAACATGGTACCCGATCCAAAGATTATGCTGGAATGTGGCAACCGATCCCATAGTTATGTCAGAATGTGGCAACCGATCCTATAGTTATGCCAAAACGTGGCAACTGATCTAAGTTAGTGTGTCAGAACGAAACACCCGATCCACAATCACAATCACAAGTAAATCATCAGAACTATACAACAAGAGTTATTCACAACATATAGTTCTTCGTTCATACTTATTTACATTAGGTGATCAACAACTTTGTTCACATACATGCACGTATTATAATGAAACAAAAAAAAAACCCACAACACACAATCATAGAATAACCACCATCGCAATGAACTACTCATCGACGTATATCATGTAAACATTAATTCGACCATACTTAGCCCTAGTTCATCATCTAAGGCTTTTTCCTAGGATTTAATCATAATTCATTCGGTGCACGAGGGCCTACACATAATTATACCATTGATTTACATATATTACGCAGTGAACACAAATTTATAACTACTCAATTCATACAACCTAGCCTACCTGGACGCCTTGCAGCTGCACAGAGTTTTAGGCTCCGAATCTTGTTTCTGAAACTCAAGACGGTGATCTTGCCTGGAAATCCATAATCCATCGATATCCTTATGCTAAAAATATCTCTCTCCATCTTCCCCATGCTTGGATAAGCTTTTTGAGGGTTTTTAGGGTGTTTTACGACTAAATTAGGTATTTTAGAAAGGAGGAAATAGGATTTCGCGTTATTTACAATGTCTCACCTATCTCGCTCTGGCGCCAACTTACCCTACCCTGGCGTCGCCACCCTAGTGTCATCTGGCCCCCCCTAGCGGGACAGTGGCCCAGAAATTTTCTAAATTTTTTGCTTTTCCAAATTAACGACGGTTTGGGGCGTTAAAATAGATACCAAATTACCCATCGTTTGTCCCCAAACGACTAGTGCACGGGACATCACACTTCTAAATTAAGGAATTGGTCCACTACAGATGCACGATGAATAGCGACTTTTTAATTAATTAACACACGAAAATGTATTATACCCAAAGGCTAGAAGAAGCTTCGAGGCAACACACGAAAATCAAACGCGTTTAACATTACACAACTTGACCCACCAGGGCGGCAACCCTCCCGTTGAGGAGGTAGATCAGGAAACAGTATAGGGTTAATTGAGGAATGGTTTCCTCATTTCTCCCTTTTTCCTTACCAAAACTCTCCCAACCCTCTCGATTCCCTTGCCCCAAATGTCAAAATCCAAGTAATACTCACGCTCCTTACTCTGTTTACTTTATTACATTCTTAATTACAAATGCATGATGATAATTGATTGATTTGGAACTGGTTTTAGGTAGTTATTTTAAAATAAACTTAGATTGTTAATTTGATAGAAAAACATGGGCACTTCCCATACGTCCCCAACGTCTCCACAGAGTTCTGGGCGTAAGGATTTCGTAGAAATTCGGTCAAATTGACACCGAAAAGGTTGGGAGAAGTTGAAAACTCTCTTCACTTAAAACTCAAATTTGAGGGGTATTTAGGAGTTATTTTGCCGAAATAATTGCTTATTTCGGTTCTACGGTAGTTTGTATACCCTGATATGTTGATATTCTGTCGAAAACAGAGGTTTTGGGATGAAGAGGCGCCATTATCGCACCTGGTGTCCTTCATCCGCTATGGCGGCTGGCGGGATTCGGGCTGTTATGGCAGGATTTCAGGGGACTAGTAGCCTGCATCCCTTAGGATAGAAAAATTTTCTCTTCTTTTTCCAACCTTCAACTGTCAATTTTTATCGTGCTCTAACGCATATTTTCCAACTCTTGCAAGTTTATCTAAATGGCACGAATGAGGAAAACTTACCCTTCGTCCGATTTCCCAATGCTGCTAGTCGGGAGCATTTCTATGATCACTGGAATACTACATTCTGTTGCAAGTGAGGTTTCCATTCACTGAAGCTGGAGGAGAAGGCGCCTGCCTTCCATGCTCGACTTATGGAGTGTGGATGGGCCCCACTGATAGAGGCTCCCCCGGATGCACGTTCCACTTGGGTGAGGGAGTTCTATGCCATCCTGCCCACTGTGCGATGGGACGATCCTAACCATGTCATCTCTATTCGAGGAGTTGACATCACCCTAAATTCCACAGCCATTAATGAGGCATTAGAGGTGCCCGATGTGTCAAATGCAGAGTACGAGCCCAAGCTGAGGGAGATGGATTTGGGCTAGCTGAGGGACACCTTGATCGAGCCTCCACACCGGGACTGGGTTTATTGGGCTACTGCAGAGAGAATCACTAGTACAGATTGGTCACCCGATGCTAAGAGGTGGCTACACTTGGTTACTCGGAGGATCCGCTCGTCGAGCAACCTTACCGACGTAATCTTCCCTCGGGCTTGGGTGGTGGCATGTGCCATACAAGGTATTGAGCTAGACGTGGGGGCACAAATTATCTCGGAATGGAACTTGTTCTACTGGGGTAACAAGAAGGCATTTTTCCTCCTTGGTCTTATCACCTCTTTGTGCAAGCGAGCAGGAGTGCCGCTCCTCAATACTGATGAGGTACATCCCATCTAGGTGGCCACGGGGTTAGATGAGAAGGGAGGCGACGACACTCGTCTACTGGGTCTCAGCCCCCATTTTTGGCAGCACAGGTAGAAGAGAAGTTGGCAGCGTGCGGAGGAGGATAAGGCGTCCTATCACTCCCACCACCTTGGTATGCCCTAGCACTACCCTAAAGCTGGAGATGCTCCGTCGCGAGCTGTGCCAGGTGAGGAGGAAAGGTCTAGAGAGGGACCATTTTCTGGTTCGAATCTGGAAGGCGGTGAATATCATGTTTACTTATGTCGCTTCTGGGTAGGAGATTCCTATCGTGGAGAAGGGGAATTTCTATCAGTTTTCAAGTCTAGAGGAGGCCATGACAGGCCTGGTGCCCCCAGAGGAGTTAGATTCTGACACCGATACCTCTCGGTCGCAGGGTTCTTATTTTGCTTGTTCGCTGTTTTGGCTTGTAAATTTTAAGACAACTCTATTTTTATCTTTCTCTTTGCTATGTTTTGTAAGCACATGAATGCTAGTTTTTTATGTCTGATGCAACCAATATTTAAATGTTAAGGTTATGGCTTCCTGTTATATTGTTGAGCACTGATTGACTTGTAGAGTAAGTTCGAATACCAATTGGGGTCTGAATTTGTGACTAGGAAAATAGGGGAGACAGGGCTGAGATTTTGTCTCGCCTTGTCCCACTCTGGCGTGAGAAATCCCGCACTGGCGGCCTCGCATTGGCGGGAAAAGTCCCTCCCCAGTGGCCAAAACGGAAACAGAACCCCCGCCAATAAATTTTCTGGGGTTCTTCTCTTTTCTAAAGTTCACAAAGGTTCCTAGCTTTACTTAGCAATTTTAGAATATCCTCATAACTAGGATAATCATTGTCTACGCCCCAGTCAATCCCATGATACACGAACCAATTCATTTTTCTTATCTCAGAACCACAACCCACACATCCTAAGGATACACCCAGGCATTCACGTGATTATTAGATAAGCGCTGGACATGTTTAGATCTTCGTCACAAATCACCTCGTAGTTTTATATAAACCCTCTCATCGAATCTAGTCAGGGTTTTCCTTTCACAATGGGTTCCACTACACCCAAGCATTTACAACTCGCATAACTTGAATCAATTAGGCTAACACATTGCACATATCAAAGTTTAGACACACATTTATAGTGCACATAACCACATCATCACAGTTAAGAAATTACAACCTTCACATTCACAGTTATTTCAGAAAACAAGAAGCACGCATTCACAGTTATTTCAGAAAACAAGAAGCACGCATTCACAGACTTCAAGTTACAACTCATAGACAATGCCAAATTCTTAATTAGTTACTTCATTCCATGGATGACCATTAGTGATCATACATATATTTACACTGGCCCTAGGGCCAGATACCAATTGGAACCTTCTCAGTTCCAATTTACCTTACTTGTGTTCCTTCAGTCGTGATTATGGCGTCTGGCTCACTTTGTTGAGATACCAATTGGAATCGAGAGATACCAATTGGACACAACTCTTACCACAAATGACACTCACACGAAAGGAGAGAAAAGGTGGAAAAACCTCCTATAATGCTTCCTAGCCTCCTAAAGATTAGATATGGACGTTAACATACCAATCCACATGTCCACATTTTGATCTTGTACTGGGAGACTGGTAACCTTGGCTCTAATACCAATTTGTCACGACCCAACGCACCGAGCCGTGCGGGCACCTATGAACTACACCCTAAGTAGGAGAACCCTTATATCCCAATAATTTAAAACATGCTAAAAATTTAAATAAATGGAATTAATATATACTAACGAAATTTTTATGTATAACAAATTTTAACATAATTGGTTAAAACTTGAAAAATAATTAACACCCCCCAAGGATCTAGTCTAAACATGTACAAGAGATACGAAGAGTACAAATCGGACATAATAAATAAAAGACATAGCTCCCACCATGCAGAAGGAAAAGTAGCTGCTCTAGATTTCTTCATCTTTACCTAAGGAAACATCACCAACCTGCATCCAAACTATGTCAAAAGGACATAGCAAGAGTAGTATCAGTACAAACCACGCGTACTTGTAGACATCATCTGTCAAACCGACCCCCACCACATAACCTAAGTAAACAACTAGTAAGATCATGCAATAAAACCCCTCGCTTCTCCACCTTTTCGATCTACCTCCTTACTAGGTTCTTGATCATAGCCTAACCATTCTAACACATAGAAAAGTCCCCAATTACACTACAAGCATTTCAACTAACCGCTCACATCAAACCCTCACTTTCTCATTATATTACCCAGTCATGGCCACATAGTACATTACGTCACACTTTCTAACTCCAAACCACAAATCCCTTTCTCCAACGTGAAATCCACCTAAGCACTTACAACAGGTACACTACCCCCCCACTCCTCTCCTTTACAACACAAGACAACCTTACTCGAACATTAACAATTCTTGAAACATTGATTCCCCACCTCTGTATCACTTCTCGATTGGGTGTGCCCCTTCCGGTTCACTTCTCATCAAGATACATACCAAGTTTACTCAACAGAAGAGCACAATCAAACATAAGACCTCATAACCATAAACAACTCTGGAAAATACAACATCAATTATCATTATGAACCACGCTCAATTTCACATTCCGTAGATACACGATTATATCACATCAACGGTCCTCTCATGGAACCCAAATCCAAACTATTAGCATACCAGAATGTGGTACCGGATCCGGTCATTATGCCGAAATGTGGCAACCGATCCCATAATTATACCAAAATGTGGAAACCGATCTTATAGTTATGTCGGAATGTGGCAACCGTTCCAAGTTAGTGTGTCAGAACGCAACACCCAATCCACAATCACAATCACAATGTAAATCATCAAAACCATACAACAAGAGTGATTCACATCATATAGTTCTTCGTTCACATACATGCATGTATTATAATGAAGCAAGAACAAACCTACAACACACAATCATTGAATCACCACCATTGCAAGGAGCTACTTATCGACGTATATCATGTAAATATTAATTCGACCATACTTTGCCCTAGTTCATTATCTAAGCATTCTTCCTAGGATTTAATCATAATTCATTCGGTGCACGAGGGCCTACGCATAATTCTACCATTGATTTACATATATTACGCAGTGAACATAGATTTATAACTACTCAATTAATAAAACCTAGCCTACTTGGGTGCCAAGCAGCTGCACAAAGTTTTAGGCTCTGAATCTTGTTTCTGGAACTCATGATGGTGATCTTGACCGAAAATCCATAATCCATTGACATCCTTACGCTAGAAATCTCTCTCTCCATCTTCCCCAAGCTTGGAGTAGCTTTTTGAGGGTTTCTAGGGTGTTTTACGACTAGTTTAGGTAATTTAGGAAGAAGGAGGAAATAGGATTTCGCATTATTTACATTCTGTCTCACTTATCCCGCTCTGGCGCCATCTTACCTCAACCTGGCTTCGCCGCCCTAGCAGCATCTTGCCCGCCCTGGCAAGACAGTGTCCTAGAAATTTTCCAAATTTTTTGCTTTTCCAAATTAACGACGGTTCGGGTCGTTACTGTTCTTCTTGGTGAAGGAATATCATTTTTAGGTGGCGTTGCTGCTGTTTGGAGGTAATAATTGTCACCCTTCATTTTATTGAGTGAGTCCAAGTTATAGCTATGCTATATAAGCAAGAACATGATAGACGACTGGAAAATCGTATTTGGATGGTTATGTGATGTTGGGCTGTTTTTGAAGTATTTTATGATGTTGTTGTTGTTGGAATTATGGGAAATGATTTGTTTGTGTGTGGTTGTTGTTGATATTAGTCTGAAAGAGAAGACGAAGTATTCATGGGTAATTAATTGTAACATAAATAAGTGTAATGTTGGTTTTATTACTGCATTGAAATTTTTGAATGGTTTCTTCATGGTTAAATGTCTTGTGTTTGAGGAGACTCTTTGTTATTGAAGAGATATGCTAAAATACTATAAGATCCATCCTTTTTAAGTTAAGGTTCTGCCCTTTTATTCTCTTATTACTTATGAAGAGAAAGACATGATTCCAAACATAATTATTGAACGAACTCATAGGATGGTGATCGAAAGCCGTAAGTTCAAGTTATTATGGTTGTATTGAACAATTATAGAACTGTATTTCATATATTTTTTCTGGCTTTAAGGGTTTGAAAACTCATGGTTGGGATTTGGTTGTGGTTATTTTGGGGTTGGAAAGGAGGGTGTGGTGATACGCCGAGTTTTTGTTATTGTGCAGGCATACTCAATTTGGTTGTTGTTGACTTTTCCATAGGCCTCCACTTGTTAATAGCTGCTATAAAAAAATGTGTGTTATGTCATTAGTTTGGGGTTTTAATTTGGAGAAGAAAAGTTAATGACTAATACATTTTAAAAGGGTATGGCGAGCTAATCACTCTGCTACTAAGCTCTAAATTGCTACTTTGACCCTGATGTGTTAGTATGCTGCCTGTATGGTTGTGTTACATGATTTTCTATAGATTACATACTATAAGGAAGGGGTACAATCCATATTGATGCAACAAGACCCAGAATTGAGGTATGTTATGCCTAAGCATTGTACTTCCTTTGAGCACGAGTTTTTGAACCCTAAATCGTCAAATATTGTTTTACTACTCTATTTCTAGAAAGACCTTTTGTAAAAGGCATTGAGATTGCAGGTGGCGTATTTTTGTGACTCCATTATGTTGTTATTCCACTCGTTCGGTTAGATAGGGTATTTAGTGTCTTTATGTTATTTTGCTGATTCTCTTGACTATAGGTCCTTGTGTACAAATTCTTATTCTTCTTTAGGTGTTATTACCTAAAAAAATTAGGGATGAACAATATGAATTTGAAATCAGTCCTCTTTCTTTGCTAATTTGTTTTGTTTGAAAAACTTTAAAATAATACGTCGATCTCCAAAACTCTTAAATGTAAATTGTATGTTTAAACTTCTAAAGGACGTGTTTTTCTGAAATAATTTGTTTTACAAACTAATAATGAAACATATATAGATACTAAGTGAAGAACTTTAAGTTCTTAATGAACATCCTCATGTTTAAGTTACCTTTCTAAATTTTAGTTAAGTGCTCCAGTTTAATCTACATGTATATAAGGTTTTACGTGACATTTACATGTGATACGAAAGTGATTACGAGATCATGAGGACAAGAGTACCAATGGGCCTAGATTGGCAACATGATTCAAGTAACACAAATGCATTACGAATCCATGAAATTATAGGCTATGCATTCTACTCCTGAGCTATAATCAGAAGGTATGGGGCCTATCCCTATAGTTATACGTATGAGATACAGATGGCCACAAGTTGTCAAATATGATGCAGCTTCGCTACCGGAAGGCAGCACCATTGCTAGCACTTGGTTGTGTATGAAATGCATTTGCATATATGTATATGTATTCACGACATACGATTATGCAATCATACCATGCATATTTAATTTATATAAGGTTGGATGTCAGCTATGGCGGCTATCAGAGTTTCTATTTCAGGTGGTATCTTTATTACCCTTTTTATAGCAACTATTTATGATTCTACGTTCTACCATACATACCAGTACATTTTTATTCGTACTGACGTCCCGTTGCCTGGGGACACTGCATTTTTGTTTCATGCGTGCATGTCTAGGTAAGGATTCTGATTGACCCCTCTGCTAGGATTCACGATTCAGTTGTGAGTTGGTAAGTTCCACCTTTTCTTGGAGTTTTCATAGGATGTTACTTTTATTGTACAGTTTGGGTATAATCGGGGCCTTGTCCCGACCAGTGCTAATGACACTCTTAGAGGCTATTATGGACACGACATTTTAGGTTTCTTTATGTAGCTTCTATTCTCCAGTCCCATAGGCTGGGCATGTATATATATTTATGTACGTATGTATATCTTCATATGCAGCCTTGTTGGCTAGCTAGTACTTTATTATCTTTGGCTTGTCTACCGTCGTCTATATGACTTGCTGATATTCAGGTTATGATCTTGATGGTCCAGTCGTAGTATTTTAGATGTTATGATGCCCAACTTTCTAGGCCCATAGTTGAGTCAATTGGTATGTTTTAGTGGCTAACTTGATCGCATAAGGTATTGAGTGCCAGTCATGCCTCCCCTAGTTTGGGGCTTGACAAGTATGCGTTTGTACAAAAATGTACTAAATATGATAGCTATGCATAAAAACATTTAAAACATGCTAAGAACGACATTTCATTTCATGACATGCAATTGACCAATTAAAACATGATATAAGAGGATTAAAGAACGTATATCATAACATCATGGTCAATGCAAGCTAAAACATTTTTAAAACTTTGAACACATATGAGATACACCTTAAGTTGCACTTTTAGTCTTATTGTGGGAAAATTATCCTTAACCGACATAGAGACCATGTTAGCTATAACATGATTAATCGGTGTCTCCCTCATCGAAAGGGGTTGTTCTACTTGCCTAAGGTAGAACCATGAACTTCTAGCTTAAGTGGATCCCTAGCTAACCAACCTATGAGGGCACATATTTTATGGGATAAGGTGATGGTTACTAGAAACCCGACCTCTACTAACAAGAGAGCTTCTATCTCATAAGACTTCTTTTAGAAACCCGACCTCTACTGACGAGAGAGCTTCCATGTCAATGTAAATATCCACTCGGTTCTAAGCATAATTCCCACAGAATAGTATTTTCTTAATAAGATGCAACCACATCTTCTTTATTTTGTTTTCCAATCTAGAACCTTGTTTGAAGATTATTGTTGTTTGTTTGATCCAACTCCTCTAAGAATGCACTACCACAAATGCCTTTTGCAAATTCACCATGTAATAGATTCGAATCAGTTGAAAGTACTAGATTGACAAATAGTGTCTCCTCATGGAAAGGGTATATTGTAGTGTACCAAAGAATAAATAAAGAGAAAGTTCCAGCCATCCAAATAGCAACCAAAGGGATAAGTATTTTCGCATCCGTTGAATTTCTTATTGGCATGTCATTTCTTTCTCCAATATAATAAATGCCCACTCTAATGGTTAACACGACAACAACTTGAATGGAATAGGTAGCGCTATTTCTCTTTCCTAAATCCACCGAGAAAAGTAGTTGAGTTGAAACATGGAAAGCCAATCTATACACAAGATGTTTGGTAGCTCCAAAAGGCCAGAAGTAATCATCAATGCCAGTGAGTGAACCAATTATGAAGCTGGTCATACACTTTTGAAAATGAATGAATATGATCTTACTGTACGGTCATTCAGATTTGCAATGATGGAAGTAAGGCAAGATTAGCATAATGCTAGCTGACCAAAATCTATAGACATATTTAGCAACGTAGGCAAGTCCATAGTTATCCTTCCAAAGCAGGAGCGTGCCATGACTTGCGAAAATATTAACCTTGAGCAAACACATCTCTAAAGTAGGCATGTCCATGTATCCGACCTTATTTTCAGCATGCCATGCTAATAGGAAAACACGAATATTTCTTCTCCAAGTTATCAGGTAGAAGGAAAGACCTCTTTCAACAATATAACAATGAGTAAAATTTGGAGAAAAAACAACTGCTAGTGAAAAATTAAGACTGCAAAATGAAGGAATTCACACACCAAGATTATCCGGGATCCCAAACTCTACTCATAGAGTATGAATAAACAATTACGCAAAACAAAACAGCCCTGCAATTGTAGTGCCTCCACGTTAACTATGTAACCCGTCAGTGCCATGAAAGTGAATCTTATTATTGAATTCCATACACCAAGATTTGTAGCAGTCAAATAAATGGATACAATAACACATTTAGCACCAGGATCAAATGGAAATTGACTTAAACTAAGTTGAGCACATCCACGTGTTTGTGGTCTCATTATAAGAGCCAACCATGTGACACCTCCAAGAGAAAAATCTAGAACGTCAAAGGTCTTATAAGCACATATGTCAGACAACAAGAATTTTGAAAGAGTGCACACCTGCCCAAAATCAACCTAATTGTCTTTGCGTGAGTGAAAATCAAGGCAAAGCGTCGATTTGTTTTTGTTACCCCAACGATATTCTTCAAGAGAATCATGCCAAAAAAATGTGTGAAACCACAAGGCAACACCAAATGAATAATCGATTACAGCAAGTAGAGAATTTGCATTCGACATTATAGCTCCTTGACAAGCAAAACTAACCGAAAAATCAGATGTATTTAGTAGGGAAACTTTTCAAACAACGCCACATTTTCATGTAAATTTTCCTCTTCGTCATTATTAAATATGTCTATATCATGTAACATGACATGAGGTACTTTGGTTTCTTAGCACACCTTGGCTACTGTAGATACAGAGTGTTCAAAATCATGGACAATAACATTCACATCATGAATGTTGGAACTCACTATTATGTGTGGAATTTCGTCAAACATGTGATCTTCGGTGATGGAAGAAGGTTCATTTACCCAATTCTCTTCCACTAAATTGATATTCTCAATTTGTGGTGTCACTATGTCTTTAATAGGTTCAATATATGTATTGTTTGCAACAATCAGTGCCACAGTCTCTACATATTGATACTTCATAGACAATTTATCAAACACCTGGTCTACCTATGAGCTTCTAGTGTTGTAGGTTGATACAATGGGGGATGACTTTGAAATATGATTGGAAGCAAGAAAGGAAGACAGCACAACTGATTGTGAAACTATAGGGACATTATTAACGTAGTCATAATGTACCTGTAAGGACTTAGCTAGACACCCCAACACTTTTATGTTGGTTTGTTATTGAAAGCGCTGAGTAAATGCATCCTTGAAATGGTTCCAATCGACAAGTTGCTTGTTGCAAAACAACAAATCGAACCAAGAAAGAGAATCACCATCAAAGTAGAAGGAAGGAAGAGGTAGCCAGTCTTTCTTGTCAAAGCGAAGGTACGTGAAGTACAACTCTGCGTGAAAATCCCTATTCTTTGGGTTGTCGTTGTCATTGCCACTAATTATAGCTAGAAACATAGCTGCTGATAGAGTTCGATGGATGAAAGCACCAATGTAACAAATCAAAATTCGTAACAAAAATACTCAAGTAATATGTAATCATTGATGGCCAAATCACAACGACAAAACTTCAACTATATAATTACAATGGAAAGTACTGAAATAAAAAGTAACTAAAGATAGAGATAAGAATGGGGATGAGAAACTTAGACTCTAGTAGGAGATGGGAGGAATAAACAATTTTTTTCAAAATATGCATAAACTCCCAAAACATCAGTGATAACTGATAAGTTCACAAATTGGACTCATTTAGGGCTATGTTTTAATAGAATTAGTGTCCTCAAATGCATATTTTGTCTCAATATCTGATGAAAACCCTTAAGTTTCAGCTATTTGGAGTTTGAGGGAAAGCATGGACTTAGCAAATAGGATCATAAGAAGTTGAAAGAACAAAGAAATAAAGATCTGAGAATCGCCGAACCCATTCAGCGAGTCGCCAAAAGGTGTTACCCTCACCTTTTGTTCCAGTGTGCTGAGCCCTGAAGGAAAGGATCAAATCAGCGGTGAAAAGGAGCAGTCGGTGTGTCACTGAGCAATTTCGCAAAATAGTATTATGTCGCCCAATGATCCAAGATGCGAAGATGCTGAAGGCAAGAGCTGAAAGGCAATAAAGAAGACCAAAGGCCGGATCGTCGAGTGTCTCGACGATATCGACTAACTGCGCCGAATGGCTCCTTCGTAGCACATTGTCTAAAAACTATAAATACTAGTTCAGTTTTTATTCTTAGCAGTCAGTTTTAGTTGTATTATGTTTGGAATACAATTTTGAGAGACAATATTATATTCTCTCTAAGTTTTGGACTTGGGTTTTGTGGATTATTCACTCTTCACTTGTTTTAAGACTTAATCTTGCATAACCATTGATAGAAAATGAGATTGCTATAAATTTTTTTATCTTTTACATGTCTAGCTAAAACCCCAATTGTTGGGGTGTGATTTTGTTAATATGGGTTAGATTATCTGTTGGATCTTGCTTGTTGATGGTTTATTTGTTGTGTAGATGTGATTTCGTTTAGTAGTTGTGGTGGAACTTAATGAAATTGTAGTTGCAAATATGATTTCACCTTTGTGTTTTTGGCTTGCTCGAGAGAGAGGTCGTAAAACTAAGATTAGTAAATTGATGGCAGGTGGGATTGGGTCGACATGAGGTTTAGCTCGAGAGAGTGAACCATAGTCCTTCTCCCAACACTCAGCTCGAGAGAGTGAGTGGGCTAAGGTAGAGGCTATGCTTAAAGCGGCAACACGGTGTTCGAGAGAAACCAGATTGATTCGGGGTAAGTTGCTCGAGAGAGATTTTAACCTCACTATAGTCTAGCCTAGTCACAAATATTCAGCGAATTTACTATCAAAAGCATGTACCCAATAGTCTAGTTTAGCCCATATTCCTATCACTTCCCAAGAATCCCGTCTCCATATTCGTATCTCTTTTTATTTTTTGTTGATTTTTCTCTTTACTTGATTACAACCCCTCCCCCCCACCATTGATAATTGACACTCGTGTCAAACCCTTTAATTTTTCATGTCTTCATTTGATAAAGTCTTTACCTATGGTTAGCTTTAGCACTTTCGCGCTTAACCACTAATTTCAGGAACTGCTCCTTTGGGACTTGACCCCAACCCTTGGTTGGGTTACTTTACTATTGTCTTGATTACGCAAACATCAAAATGGCGCTGCTGCCGAGGAGTGGTGTTACGTGCAATTTTTTGGTTAAGACGAATTTTGCTTTCGATAGTCGTAGTTTACTAACTTTATTTTTAGTTTTGTTTTGCTTTGAAGTTGTTGATATAGGCAAATACCCTGAGCATGACTGAGGGAAATAGTAGCAACTCGGCTGAGACAAGTCAAGAAGTCGAGATGGACTTCAAGTTAACTGCACTGGTAACTCAGTTGAATGAGTTGGGCACCAAAATATCAGACGTGGAAAACCAGTGCAAGAGCCAAGCGAGGTACATACTCCCTTATGAGTGGAAACAGACTAGAGACAGGGAGAACAATCGTATTGAGGACACACTCCAAATCATTCTCCAAAAGATCACCAAACAAGACCTAATGTTAGAAGAGACGAAGGAGAATATTAAAGTGTTGAATCAAATGATTGGCTCCGATTCTAGATCGATCCAGCTGATCAGGACACTTATGAGTTATGCAGTGCCTCCTCTTCACTCAAATTAACTATTGGGGTTACCTAGTAACACTAGGACCAACCCTACCAATGGAGAGTGACTAAGGACTCGTGTCGTGCCACGATGTTAACTAAGGTGCTTCTTGGGAGGCAACCCAAGGTTTTACATGCTTTTGTTTACTTTTATAATGGTGTGTTAGTGGTGCAGGTTTAAATACTTAAAGTGTTTGGAGAATGCATATTGGCGTGTAAAATGGTCAGTTGGCGAATCACTGAAATGGTCAGCGTGCCCGATTTGACCCGCAGTTTGACTCCACACAAGACTAACTTTGGGTTAGTAAAACTCGACGAGGCCTGGATAAATTTGGCGACTCGCCGACCTATTTGGTGTTCACGATAAAGACCGCCGTTTGGACCCTTACTTTGATGCAAGGTCTTGTAAAACTCGGTGAGCCAAGTGACCACTCAGTTTGTCATCGAGTGGAGTGGCGAGTGTGACTAATGTCACCGAATGGGTGCGAACTGGATGGTTTATAATGGCCAAGAGTCTTAGAATTTGAAATCCTTCACTTTCCCTCGCTTTTAATCTTCACAAACTGACACCAAGGTAGTGTTTTCAATATTTTTCTATTGCATTAGTATTTTAGTTGTTGATTGGTGCTCGGAACTAGGATTTCTTTGCCGCCTAGCTTTTCAATCGCATTTTAATTGGCATAGAAGGTTGGTTTCCGAATCCCATGTTTACATTCGAAAATTTCATACTCACTTGCAATGATCGTAATGTATTGTTGTGTGCTGGGCCTCTCTGATAGAGTTCGAATTCTTAAATGCCAATTTTAATTTGAAAATCTTGCCCATATTATTTTGATCGTCAAATGCCTATAATTTTTGTGCTTTTAAATGAATGAAATTGTGTTGGGTTGTGGTTGCGTGTTGTTTAGATTGATTGGGTGAAGTCTGAGTAGCCCATGTTTGTGTTTAATGATAAAAACTGCTCAATGATAGAGCGAGTAACACCACTCTAAAGAGCAAATATCGTCAAATGGCCAAATTTGGCAAAACCTGGAAAATTCTGAGTATTATGGGGTGATGGGTAGTACGGGTCTTGTTTGAATTCCATTAGTGCATGCTTTGATTTTGTTTTCGGGGGTTGCGGGGTTGAATTCGAGAAGGTGGATTGAAAATGGGCAAGTGGGGCCGTTCGGCGAGCAGGGTCAAGCTCGCCAAATTACTCGGCGTTTCACCTAATGTCTTTATCTCACTTTTAATTTCGTGTTAAATTTGTGGTTTGAGTCTGTAACTTTCAGTGAGAAGCTTGAGGTTGCCGAAAGCACTCGGTGACTCGCAGAAAGTACTCGTGATCGCTCTTTATTTGCACCCCTGTGCAATGTAACTTTCAGTGGACAAACATGTGCTTGAAGAAAGTAGTCGGTGATTCACTGAAGGGACTTCCTACCGCCGACTTGCCATAATTTTTAAGCCATCCCTTCGGCGAGCCCGACTTAGCTCTCCAAAGAGGTTCGGCCACTCACCGAATGAATCAGTGAGTCTCTCTGCAATAGATTTTTCTGTGCTTGTGTTTGATTCTCTCCTAATTTCTCCCAATCTTTTGAAGATATGGTTCATACAAATCTAACCATGCCTCCCAAGACAAAAGCATAGGGCATAAATATAAACAAAGGGGGATCAAATCTCCCAGAGAAGAGAAGGCAAGAACTCCCACCAGGAGACAAAGGTAAAAGAAATAAGCACATAGCTAGGAAAGGAGTAGCTGTTGAAACCCAGAGTAATTTCTCTAAACCAGAATATGAGAAGCCTCTGATTAACCAAAGGGATGAGCTTAGGCCTAGATCTCAATCCACATCCACTAGAATTCCCTCAGCAGCTACTCTTCCAGCAACAGACTCCGTTCCAGCTTAGAAACCTCCAGTGATCCCTGCACTCCCTATCATTCCTCTACCTAGACTGCTGAACAGATTGAAAGGTAATGGGGTATGGACCATCCTAGAGGAGAAGCTATTATCTATGAAGGGCCTGGAAGGCAAATATCCCGATGCTATGGACACCCTCAGCTACCATGAGTTTGAGAAGGTCACAAGGCCCCGAGGCCCTTACATTCCTTCCTAGGTTAGGGAATTTTACACAGCTTATAGGGAGTTGGTGCCCAAGAGGAAAAAGAAGGCAAGCGAGTTTAGACCAGTGAAGTCGATCATGGTCAGAGGCAAGGAAGTGGATTGCAACAATGAATATATAAATATTATATTGGGTAGACCGCTGCATTCCGCACTTTCTTACGAGGGGTTGCCTATTGTTCAGCCCCTAGATGACCTGAAGGGTTGGCTGGCTCTTCTGATTTTTGATACCACCCCGAGGTGGATTGGGGTAGGGGCTCTTATTCAGAAGAGGGACATGAACATTGCTGCCAGGTTCTGGTTTGGCTTTATCAGGAGCATCATAATGCCATCCCAGAACAAGTCCATTTTGTGCCATTCTAAGGCAATTTGTCTCGGTTCTATCATGTCTAGGAGGCGCAAAGATCTATGACTACTGATGTCACAAGAGATGGCCATGAGAGCCAAACAGAAACTGACTTATCTGCCATTCCCAGTCTTGAACACTGAGTTGTGCCGACGTGCTGGATTACCCCGGGACACTGCGAGGGATATTGAGGTCACCCATTCATCCTCCACTGACATCTGGCGTATTGAGGCTGAGTTCATCCGAGAAGAGGCTGACGGGAGGAGAGCAGTTTCAACATATATTTCTCCGAATGTTGATGTTGACTTATTACATGCAGAGGCATCTTCGCCTACTCCGGCCTCTGGTCCTTCAGGTACATCCACTCCTTCCTCTTCTTCACAGGCCCCAGGTGCTTCGTCCTTCTCCCAACCTGTCAAGATTACTCAGGCCATGATCCTGAAGATGGGGCGTTTGGCCCAATCAGCTGATACACGGGCAACTCGACTTGAGATATCCATTCCAGGGATGATCGAGAGTGGAATACTTGCTGCACTCACCCGCTTTAGACTTCTGTTGATTCGTTGACTGTGAGAGTCACAGCTTATGAGAGAAGCCTGGGGGAATCCTCTGAGGTAATGATTTTGAAAGCTGAAGTAGAAAATCTGAGAAAGGACGTAAACTATCTAATGTCTACCGACTTTAGTTCATTAATAGGGAAGGCATGAGACTTGGACGCTCCTAAGATTCCCATCACCACTGGAGAGGTACACAGAGATGCGATAGCAGATGAGGTGTCGATGCTGAGACCGACGAGGAGCTGATAGCAGCACACAATGAGGAGATAAGAGATAACCAAGATGAGAGCAGATTCAAAGATTTGCCAGATCTTATGGAGACGGTTGTGCAACTGGTGATCCAGACATTGCCGACTGAGACGTCCACAACAGCTCTTAGTGGATCTGGCACTGCTATTCCTCTTGAGTTTACACCGGGCACTGATGCCCATATTCAGAGTACCACACTGGGCACTGATGCCTAGACAGATGGAGTGACTGCATAGACATGATCATTTCTTTACCCCTCTCTCTGTCTTACTTACTTTTACTTTTGGATACTTTCATTTGCATTTGAGGAGAAATGATTTTTGTTTGTGGTGGGGTGAGTCACACCTTTGTGCATATTTGTTTTGATTATATATTTTGAGTTGTGAGATATTACTGTGTTATTACACTATTTTTTGAGGATGTTTGAGCTTGTGGCTCCTTATTGTAAATTGCAAATAATTTTGACCCTTCTGAAAAAAATTTGCCACCCCTTGTGTGATTGAATGTGGCTGTTCTTTTTGCAAAATTTCAGTCTCGGTTCCAATCAATACTGATTACTTGAATAGTGCTCATGATCTAATGAACATGAATGTGTGGCTACGATGAGGCCAAATGAAGTTGCATAGATAATATGTGAACTCTTTGCATCTCGTCATGGGTAGCCTAGTATCAAATTGAGTCTCTTGTGATGACCATTGCACACTAGCGAAAGTGTGGAGTCTTGTTTGACAGTAGTGTAAGTGTCTAGTGTGCTGAGATTACTTTAAAACATGCATGATAGATCCTAGAATTTGTCCCGTTGGTCCGATCAACTAACTAAGGCTATCTCTTGATATGATATTAGGCAACTCTAAGAGTATGAGCCAATTTGATATATACCTCTTTTGTGGCCTACCTTGTGAGTGTGTGAACTGCTTTTGAACAGCCCTTGAGCCTTACCTTCCTTTGGAAGAAACTTGATGAAAACTAGACCTTTCTTTATCCATTACCCATAATCCTCATGAAGTTGTGGTTAGTTCAATAGCCAACTTAGGCCAAAAGCCTAAGCTGGGGGTGAGATGAAAAGAGAAGGAAAGTCAAGAAGTGCAAGGATAGTCTCCTTTAACCCATGGTGTTGAGAAAAATGGAACCCCTTCATATAAAAAAAAGACAAAAAGAAAAAGAAAAAGAATGAAAAAGAAAGTTGTGGAATAAAGTACAAAAGAAATGGGGTTCCCAAACAATCCATGGAAAGGGAATAAAAGATGACTTATGAGCACTAAAGAGAATGATGAACGAAAAGGAAGGAAGTGTTGTGAGCACCAAATTTCATGAGGATGAAAGTCAGTGAGCCTAAATGACCATACCTTTGCACTCAGCCCCATTACAAGCCTTGAAAAGACCTTTTTGATCTTGAGTGAGCTGAAACAAATATTGATCGGAAAATGCGGACAAATCTTTGGGTGAAAGTATGCATCGTGTTAATCTTTGTGAGTGTGAGCATTGCATTAGATTCCGAAGCTTTAAATTGTAAACCATTGTGTGTGAATATGGAATCATTCATTGTGTAAGGGCATTTGAACACTTTTGTTGAGCTTGAACTTGCATTTGAAGCAAGTATTGTGAGCATGAGGTTCTTTGATATTGGTGAGTCACAACTTGAATCTTTGAGTGCACATTTGATCTTTGCATAAGTAAATTGAGTCTTGTTGTGTGCATTCATGATTGAGTCTTCTGTAGCACTGTTCGAGACACCCTTTTTGAATGGCTGAACTTGAGGACAAGCAAAAGTTTAAGTTGGGGGTGTTGATGAGTCCACAAATTGGACTCATTTAGGGCTATGTTTTGATAGAATTAGTGTCCTCAAATGCATATTTTGTCTCAATATCTGATGAAAACTGTTAAGTTTCAGGTATTTGGACTATGAGGGAAAGCATGGACACTACTTAGCAAAATGGAACAAAAGCAGCTGAAAGAACGAAGAAATGAAGATCTAAGGATTGCCAAACCCGTTCGGTGAGTCGTCAAATGGTCTTATCCTCGCCTTTTGTTCTAGTGTGCAGAGTGATACGCTCAAATTACACCTCCCTAAAGAAGTATAAGCGATCGTTATCAAGTAAAGAACCTAACTTGTAGGTTGGGGTCGATCCCACGATGAAAATGGTTTAGACTTTACTTTAACCAACAATTATATTCAATTAGCCAAAGTACTTCCGGAAACAAGTAATTAAAAGGAGGGAATTTGTGAAACAAATTGTAAGAATTCAGTAAGTAATCAGTAAACAAAAGTCAATTTTGGTTGTTATCAAGATGAGAAAATTAACTAGGGTATACGTGTTCACCATAAGCTCATAACTCAGTAATCCTAGTAATAGCAACCCTTTCCTAGGGAATTACATGCAAAGTGATAAGTTAGGTATCTCTAAATCCTTGGTCCGGCATCAAGAGAATTTCACCCCGCACCTTGGTCCAGCTACGTGCGTATAATTTACTAACCCTTACCTTTACCTCATATTAGACATCATAATCGATGTTTGGCTTAGTTATTACTTCGCACCAATCGACACTAGCCTATTAGATAGTATCACACTAAATCTATGTTGATAATTCTTTTCTTGTTGATTACCTCCTTGGTCCGGCAAGTAGCAACAAGGCGAGTTCTAACGCATGCACTCGTTAAAAAGACTTCTAAACGAAAGAATTATCAATGCATGCAAAACACTATTCAAGAATTGCTTAGTTATTATTCATACTTTGTTAATCGCTCATGGATCCCACAACCCTAGTTTTGAAGTTTAGTTACCCATAATAGCAAGAACACAATTCATAGTGTTAGATGAAG
>JAJOOF010001281.1:0-13215 GCA_029582545.1 Solanum lignicaule | reverse complement strand
AATGAGTCACATAAAGTTCAACAATATCTCCATTTTTTAATTTATGTACAATACCCATAATATCCCTATCACTTTTAAATTCAACAACACGTCGACATTTAGGTGGTTTAATATAAACAACACAAGCAGAACAGTTATAGCCAATTTTTTTAACTATATCAACAAATTCAAAGTAGGACAATTTATCAACATCTACATCAAAACAATCAGTGACAATACCTCCTTCATACTTAATACGAGGTTTTTGTTGTAGTTTTCCACCATGGTGAAACCTTAAGGTAACGTACACATCCATCGTCAAACTGAAACGATAAAAAAACTAAGCTTTACGAAAACCCTAAACTCAATCAAATGTTACAATCATCTAAACGAAGATTACTAACCTGGTAACTTTGTTTCTTCACGAAAATCCTAAACTCAGCAAATCCTTCACGCTAATGACTTGTTATTCTTCAGATTAGGTCTTTAGATTTGGGAGAGATTTAGGGATATTTGTTTAAAAATGGGTTGGGTTGTATTTTGGGAACGGGTGGGTTATATAAAACGGGTAAGATATTTTTAAAACCCTTTGCGACGTGGACCAATGAAAACGCGCGTGTGTAACAATGCCCAGCCTTCAACTGGGCTAATGTTCGGAGGGTTGAAAATAATTCACATAAAAGATGTTAAGGGGATATATAAACACCCGTGTAGTTTAAGTACTAAAGTAAGTTTTCGTGCCAAGTTCAGGGGGGTTTTTATGTATTTCCCCTTTATTTTAATAAAGTACTTGTACTTTTTCTTGGAAATCATGAATTACTATGGTTTTTATGAAAAAGAGATAATAAATGTGTTGTATCTCTTTATGTTAATAATTTGTTTACATACATTATGGTGTATTTAAATAATTTATTTGATATGAAGAAATTCGTTTAGTCCTTATATTTCTCAAACAGAGTTTTTTTTGGTCTTCTACAAATGAAAGTGGCAGATGTTGTCACATTGAAAAATGCAATCATTCTTATTGTTTATTTGTTCCTATTTCAGATGTGGCTGAATATGAACAAACTCAAATTACTCCAACTGGGAATTTCTAAAGTCGAGCAAAGTGACAATGTAGAAGTGCATGTTGCCCTATCATTTGTTTTCGAAAAAAAATTCTACTTATTCTCGATTTTTCTTAGAAGCAAATACAAATTATTTGTTTGTTTAAGATGATTTTTAACAAAATCAAAGAATGAAAACAACTTAAAATTGTTACCAAGAAAATATGAGATAAATGTATTTTTTCAGCTTGTTACTAACATTGAAATTGATGAAGACCAACTAAATGATCTTCCTTTCTTAAAAAGGAAAATAAGAGAGAGAAAATGAGATCTTTAATAAATAAAGTATTCGAATATAATTGTGATTGAGATTTCAAAAAATAAACAAAACAAATTACGAGTTCTACAAAATCAGTCCACTAATTCAATAAAAATAGCTAAAAATGTGTATAACCTGTAATTTTAAAAAGTTTTCATATTTGGAATTAAAACTTAATGTTATAAATTAAAAAGAGTAGTTTATATTATGTAAATTAATGTCTTAAATATAATATTCTAGTAATGTTTTTATTAATATAATAAAAAAATTATATTGTATTTTTCATGCATGTTTCATTAACTCAACGTTAGTCAACATAATCATTGACCAAACGGACAAGTTAAATGAGTAATAACCGTCTCTTGGTAACGAAAACTCTTTTATTGTCTATAAATATCATTAAAGCTCTGATACCAATTTGTGTAAAAATATTTTATTCATAAATTCAAATAATTCTTCATAATATGATTCAATAATCTATTTATTCAACTGAATTCAGTAGATTTTGAATCTGTATGTGGGCTACTAGCTCCGCCCTTGAGGTAGGTAATATGCAATATAATTTTTTTAATCTATTAATTATTAGTATATTTTATTGGCAAGTATAATACATTTTATCAGATTTAGTTACATTTTGTTACAAGTTAACTTTAATTTGACGGTATGAAATATATTTTTTTGCATTGTTAATGTATAAAAGTTGATGATCAATGAAATGAGTTGAAAATAAGGTTTAGATATTTTTATTTTGGAGAAAAAAGAAATTAGGTGATTTTTTTTCCATATGTACGAAAGTTGATAGAAAAGGTTATTTGATACATATGTTTGTGGAAGATTAAAAAAATACATTTTAAAATTACTTGAAGTGTTAACTCACGGGACAATAATCTACAATATTTCACTTGGTTCATCTAGTAATTGTACTATTACTAAAAAATGAAACCTTAGAATAACATTCTATTACCAATTCTTTTTTTGGTTCTTTCATCTACTAATTGTATTTTACTAAAAAAAAAATGAACTTCAAGGGAACATGTCTGTCATCAATTCTTGACTTGGTTCATTCACCTAATAATTGTACTTATTGGAATAATAATTCAAAATTGAAATAAGAGATTAAAGTTGACTAGAAGTTATTTAATTATAATTAATATAAGAATAGATTTTCTAGTCCAACTTAAATTAGGTTTTGCACTAGTATAACTATATTCAATAGAGGAGAAATTGTGAAATATTGAAGAAATTATTTGAGTTCATGAATAAAATATTTTTATTCAAATTGGTATCAGAGCTTTCTAATTTTGGTATAGAAAAAAAGAGTTTTCGTTGCCAGCGGACGGTTATGACAAGGGGCGGACCTACGTTGGGTCATTGGGTCAAGAGGGTTCATATGAGCCCACTTCGTAAAATAATTATATCATGTATATATAAGGTCTGTCTTCTGAAAATTACAAGTATAAATAAAACAATTGACCTCATTAAACAGTTTATCTGGACGCACCAAAATCTGGTAAGATTCGTAATATTACAACATAGCATGCATCTTAGTAATTAGCTCATACACTAGTGAGATTTCTGTGAGTTACCCTTAAATAAATAGTTTTGGCCCATGGACTAACCCCGATCGGACTCGATCACTTGAAAGCTTTAGAGGAGCTTGATGGACACCAAATAAAGACGTATAATGTGTTAAAGGTCCATCAAAGTGAAGGAAGGAAGAAAGTGGCCATGTGTGTAAATGACCATCTTATGAATTCTTGAATTCATAAAAGAAGGCAACCAACAAGGTCTTTATCCCATTAAGGGTAAAAATTGTCAAAGAAATGTCTTCTTTATTTCCTTAGTATAAATATTAGTCTTTTGGAAAAAGGGTTTGAAAAATACTCCAATTTTGGCTGAAATTGCTGTTACGATACCAAACTTTATGGAAGACCTTTTACCCCTCCTAAACTATTTAATAATGTATTTTAAAGGTATATATGTGCCCATGTAGACACATTATTATTTATAATGATGCAATATTTATGATGTTCACATGGGCATATATATACCTTTAAAATACATTATTAAATATAGCAGGAGGGTAAAAGGTCCTTTCTAAAGTTCGGTATTGCTACAGCAATTTCGGTCAAAGTTCAAATATATTTCAAACATTTTTCCCTTTTTCATTTTGGAAGACATAGAGTATGTTGAATGTTGAAATTGAATGCTCCCAAATTGTTGTTGCTAATTTAGTGTTAGTTTAAATCACTTAAGGAACTAGTGAGTAATTAGTGGTTAACTCTTAGAATTGATGGTTAACTTCTTCTAGCTTAACCGATCATCGAGTTACCCTCTTTGTGGATTCAATTTGGTTTTCTCGTTTTCGTTTGAGTTTGGGTTATTGTTGTTTGATTGGGTTCAATTGAGAGGTGAAGGTATAAAGTCATTTGTTGCTCATTAATTCGATTAGATTTCAATAATTCCACATATGTTTTCTTATTTCTTTCAATTGCCTCTTCCATCCTTATCAGTTGGGCTTATAAGCCCTAGTTTTAAAGGAGAATTTTCGCATATAGCCACTCAAAAATAATTTAATTATGTTCCATAACTATAGTTTGTTAATTACGATTTCTAGCTATATGTTGTATGGAGGAGAGAGTTGAACGAGATTGAGAGAGGAATGAGAGAGGCAAGTGAGAGAGGGTTGAGAGTGGAGATATGAGAATTATATTTGTATATCTGTCGAATTATACATGTATAGATTTTATATATGCAGTTGGTATACATATGTATTTGTATATTTGGCGAGCGAAAAAGGGAGAGAGAGGAGAGAGGCGAGTGACAGAGGGCAGAGAGTGGAGAGAGGCGAAATGTATAATGTAACTAGTATACATATGTATTTGTATATCTGGCGGATGAGATTGACAGAGGAAGGAGAGAGGTGAATGAGATTGGGATGACTTTCCAAACAGACCCGGTCTTGAGAAGAGGTAAACCAATTACCTGATGTCTTTCCAAACAGACCCGGTCTTGATAATTGAACTACTCTATTATATTATTACTCTCACCCACCACCAAACATTGATATAGGTCTCATTGTTGTCTCAAAAGTATTTCAACATACATTTAAATGCATATATCTCTTTTTTTCTTTGTGATACACATTTTTGTACCAGTAACATATTCAAAAATAGGGCATACAGGGCAAAAATAAAGGTCTCGAGCAAAAATTCAGAGTTGACATCTGCACTCGCTTTCAGCCTTTCACCATCAAACTCCATTTCTCCTATTTGTTTTCACCAAAACACCACTCTCCATTGTGTTAGGACTTTCTGCTTCCGTACAAACTTGGTAATATATTTTTGCTTCGTAATACTCAATGTAATGCATTTTTTGCACCTTGTTGTGTGCCCGATAAGAGTATTGGCTGATCTCCACAGTTGTTTAGAGTTTATCAAGTCTTAGAGATAGCTGTTTAGCTGTTTTATTCCCATCTTTCTCATTTGTAAACACACGTTGTTATGTCCACTTGGAGATTCATGTCACCAACTTTTTAGATATTGACTTTGTCTTTCCACTTGTCGTATTGATTTTTATGAAAAAATCTAGTCAAGACTTACTTCCACTTTTGAATAAATTTCTCATGTTCTACCTATGGAATTGATTGTTGAAGGGTTAGCTTACCTATTGGTGCTGAATTTTGGATTGTGACTAGATGTGCCTAATACTGTAAATTTTATTTTAGCAACCATTGAGTGAGTCGATCAATTAGTTAGGATTCTGTTAAGAAGTTCCATTCAGTTATAATGTTAAATGCAGGTATTAACTTCCTTATGTGAGCAACATTGTGCTAACTACAATCCCACTTAGATATGATTATTGCTTAAATTAAACAAACGTTGCTTATAAAACTAACACCATTGATTAGCTTCATTCCTCTGTTAATGGAGATCAACTCGACTGGAGAGTAACTGTATTGAGAGAGAAAACTTGTGTTTGTATTGAATGTGAATTAGAGAGTAAACATTACAATGTGACTCTATATATACAATCACTAACAGAATACAGCTGGAAATTAACTAACTAACAACTTGACACTAACTAACTTTACTGTGCATAACTAACTTTACTGTACACAACTAACTAATGGACTCTATACTTTATATTCTCATCACCCCCACCCCCCTCAAGTTGGAGGTGATGTAATTACAGACAACTTGTGTAATAGAGTAGTATGTTTAACCCCAGTCAAGGCCTTGGTGAAAAAGTCTGCCAATTGTGAATCAGTGGGTATATGATGGAATGTGATTAATCCTCCTGAAGCTTAGTCATAACAAAATTACAATCAATTTCGATGTGTTTTGTCCTCTCATGAAAAACTGGATTCTTGACAATATGGACTGCTGCTTAACTGTCACAATGGACATGTATAGGCAAGGAGCATTGTACAGTCAATTCACCCAGCAATCTTTCAAGCCACAATAGCTCTCCTACAACTTATCTCACTACTCTATATTCAGTTTCAGCAGATGGTAGGGACACTGTTGCTTGCTTCTTAGACTTTTAGTTGACAGGACTGTCTCCTATAAGTACTAGGTATCCACTAACAAACTTCCTTGAGTCAGGGCAAGCAGCCCAATCAGAGTCACAATAGGCAATGATAGTGAGATCATGCTTGTTTGAAATGAAAATCCCCATTGTTGGATCCCGTTTCAAATATCGAAGTACATAGTAGGCTGCTTTCAAATGTGGTTCCTTAGGTGATTGCATGAATTGGCTCAAATGCTGCACACTATATATGTCCATTCTAGTATTAGTTAGAACATTGAGCTTCCCAACCAACTTCCTATATTGAGTGGGATCAGTTAAGAGTTTGCCATCTGTGGCTGTTAACTTTTCAGTGCAGTCAAGTGGTGATGTAGTGGCCTTGTAACTCAACACATCAAAATCCTTCAGGAGATCAGAAGTGAACTTCCTCTGAGAAATTAGAACACCATCATACATGTACATGATTTCTAGGCCTACAAAGTAGTGAGGTTTACCCAAATCTTTTATCTTGAACTGGTCATTCAGGAAGCACTTTAAGAAATTAATCTCAGTTGCATCAGTACCAGTCATGATTATATCATCCAAATATATGGAAACAAACACCAAGGAGCACCCATTCCTTTTATATAGCAATGAATAGTCACTATCTGAGTGTTGATACCCTCTTGAACAAAGACTATTTTCCAACATCTCATACCATTGCCTTCTGGCCTGTTTTAGGCCATACAAGGATTTTTTCAATCTATGATGCTTATCGTGACCAACGACACTAACCTACGGTATGAATGTCTATGATCGTCGATAATATAGTAACCCTAGGGTCGTGTCCCAAGGGAGCGGTTTTGAGAATTAATAGTCAATTAGAATTCCATTCGAATTAGTCGTAGCTAAATACATTTGAGATAAAAGACATAGTAAATTAAAAGGGGTGACACGAAAGTGTCAAATATCAAATGGGGTTTTTGTAACAAGTGCTAAAACGGCAAAATAAACAAGAAAATCAAGTATGGGGAAAGGTTCTTGGGATGTGACCGCAATACAAGTTGAGATAAATCGCTAGGTACATGCTTTCAATAGGAAATTTGCAAGATAATAGTGACTAGGCTAAGCTTTAAATGGAAATAAGTTCCCTCTCGGGCAACTTACCATGTTTCAAATGCTTTCCTCTCGGATACCCATTTGCCGCATGAAGACCAGCCTACGTCTTACCCCACTCACTCTCTCGAGCTGAGTGTTAGGACTAGGGCTCACCCTCTCGGGCTGAACCTCATGTCGACCCACTCCTTAGGCCATCAGTCTAGTGGTTTTGGTTTCGCAACCTCCCTCTCGGGCAAGCCAAAACACATGGGTGGCTTTGTATTTGAAACTACAAACCCTTTAGATTAAACCACAACCACTAGGTGAAATCACCATTAACATACATCTAACCTATCAGCAAGCAAGACCCAACAAGAATATCAACCCATATTTGCTAAATCACACCCTAAGAATGGGGGATTTTAGCCACACATCAAGAAGTAAGAAATTATACCTAACATGATAAAGAAATCAACTGGGTATAAGAAATTAAACCTTGAATTAAGCAAAGGGAAGTGAATAGAGAAGACCCACTTCCAACTTGGGGAAGAAGATCTTTCTTCAAGTCTCCACAAAACCCTCTCCAAACTTAAGAGAAAAAAATATTAGTTAAAGTATATTCTAAAGTGAAAATAATAATAATAATAATTGTTCCACACTTCCAAACTCTTAAAACTACAACTCTAAATAGTATTTATAGTTTTCACAGATTGTGCTGAGGAGGATTGTTCGGCGACATTAGTCGAGATCGCTGATGAACTCGGCGATCCGCCCTTTGGTCAACTCATCGCCTTCAGTATCTTTCCTCTAGCATCCTTGCATTATGGATCATTGGGCAGTACAGTACTGCTTCGCGGAACTGATCGGTGACCCGCCGACTGCTCCTTTCCTCGCCTTTTGATCCACTTCCTTCAAGGCTTCGCGTAGTGGAACGAAGGGTGGCTTATGTCGTTTCGGCGACTCGCCAAGTTAAACTCGGCGATCCGCAGGATTCCATTTCTTGTTCTTTTCAGCCCTATTTGCTCCGTTTTGCTCCTAAGTGTCCATACTTCTACTAAAACTTCAAATACCTGAAACTTCAGCATTTTAATCAGGTATTGAGGTAAAACAAGCATTCAAGGACACTATTTCCATTAAAACAAAGCCCTAAATGAGTCCAATTTGTGGACTCATCAGTCTGCACACCATGTAATCACAACCTGTTGCAAGGCCTTATGGAAGCACCATGTATACTTCCTCATGTAAATCACCATGTAAGAATGCATTATTGACATCTAGTTGATACAAATTCCAACCTTTCTTAACAGCCAAAGAAATCAATGTTCTAACAGTAGTCATTTTCACCACATGTGAAAAAGTTTCAGTGTAATCTACCCCAGCTTGCTGTGTATAACTTTTGACTACCAACCTGACCTTGAACCTCTCCACACTTCCATCAGCCTTATGCTTTATTTTGCACACCCATTTGCATCCAATAGCTTTCTTCCCATCAGGTAACCTGACCATCTCCCAAGTATCATTAGCATACAAGGCTTCAAACTCATGTGTCATGGCTTACTGCCAGGCAGGGTGCAGTATTGCCTCTTCAAAAGAATTAGGCTCACATTCATATGAAATGATTGTGACTAACTGTTGACTATCAAAACAAAGACTAGTGAAACATACATAGTTATGGTGAGACATAAAAAAAGTGAGAGCGTGTAACTTAGGTAGGGTGTAGTTGTACTCCTTTAGGTAACTAGGAGTGTGTATGGTCCCGGTTGTTCTTCTAGGTCCTGGTGGTATAGGTGTTAATAAAGTATCATTCATCATAGAGGCATTTGGATCAGGCAAAGTACTTTGTGTTGCAGGTTCATGTAGATCAACATGTGGTGTTTCATGCATGTTGGTACTATTGATTACTTGATTATCAGTGACTTCATGTAGTGTAAAATTGTCCAGCCTTTCATCATTAGCAAAAGTGTTTATTTTACCAGGCATACAAGGCATGTTAGTGGTATGAATAATCATTTGTAAAATAGAATTGAAACAAGAACCATTAGGGGCAATAACAAAAGGAAAAATCTTTTCATGGAAGGTGACATCTCTAGATATGTGAACTTTCTTGGTATTATTCACGTACTGCAAGCTATCGCGCAATTCTGTCGTCACATCTCTCCCATTGCATGAAATTAGGGTCAGTAGGAGCAGGTCTCACAATTGCTCCGTTAATAAATCATGTCATGCTCTTAACTGAGAGAGCTCTGAGAACAGCCCTTCACCAAGATCTATTACCAGTACCTGCATTCTTTGAGGGATGTAGGTAAAAAGGACTAGCAAAGTCCAATCGAACTGTAATCGAACTAGAAGCGGAATCAGTTTGAAGATCAGTTTGGGTATCAACCATGGTGTTAAAGTATTTGTGAGGAAATTCAACACGAAAACAACCAGAAAAGCTAATCCCCAAACATGAAATCAAAAAATTGACAGAAACAGAGAATTCACTACACAATTCCTCAATCAGGAAATCAAAATTGACAGAAACAGAGAATTCACAACACAAACCCTCAAACAGCTAATTGAAAGCAACACAGAAGAGTTTCTGCAAATGTAGAGGAGAAGCTTACGAAACGGTTTTGAAAAGAAGAACTATGATCAATCAACCGCGCTCTGATACAATGATAAAACTAACACCATTGATTAAATTCATTCCTCTGTTAATGGAAATCAACTCGACTAGAGAGTAACTGAATTGAGAGAAAAAACTTGTGTTTGTATTGAATGTGAATTAGAGAGTAAACATTACAATGTGACTCTATATATACAATCACTAACTGAATACACCTGAAAATTAGCTAACTAACAACTTGACACTAACTAACTTTACTGTGCATAACTAACTTTACTGTACACAACTAACTAATGGACTCTATACTTTATATTCTCATCAGTTGCAATCATTGATTCACTTGGAAGCCATTTGTTGTTTTCTAGAGCAGCAGATGGAATCATATATATACTAATGAAACAAAATCATGATCAATCATTCACACCAAATTAATTACTCATTCATGCATCTATATTATCAAATATTGTTAAGTTATCATGTCAACTATTGTTTTCTACCGCTATCCTTATATCTGTTTATCTCAAAACAAAATTTGCTACAACTACTTAGTAAGTGTTCTTCCATGGGCACAACACACTATGATAAAAGGTACTAAAATTTAATTGTCTTCCTCCATGGGCATCTCAAAGCGACAAATAGGGCAATAATGGCTCGTCTCTAACCACTTGGTGATACACTCTCCATGAAACATATGAGAACAAGGCATGCTAACTATCTCATCATGATCTCCTTCCTTCTTCACAAGCTCTTCTAGACACACCATACATTCGTCGCCTTTGGTATTTTCTTCATCAATCTCCATCTTCTTTAATAACGATTGCATAGATGACTCACTAGCTGGCACCATACCATATTCTGATGATAAATCTTCTCCCAGAAACGAAATCCTTTCCTCAATAACATCACGGGATATCAATTTTACATCCACAGATAACTCCAACACTCCGCGATGACCCTTGTTAGACTCAGCAATATTACGCACCTGACTCATTATATTTCCCACTAAAGAGTCACGCATATCTTGAAACTCTAATTTCCAATTCCCAAACAGTTGTGAAATTGCAAAGTGAAAATTGTCGTAGGACAAGATAACTGAAGAGGTGAGAAAGACATGTTTCAATATTGTTTCCTCTCTTACTCCTGTACGACAAAGTTGTGGTTCTTGTTCTAAATTATTTGAATACCAAATATCATGTCGAATGCGCAAAGAAGAGCTAATGTTTAAAAGGGGTAAATTAGAAGAAGATGGATCATGAGAAGATTGTTTTTCAGAAAGTTGGTTAGCATCGCAACAATAACCAAACAAGTAACTACGATGACTCATATTAAAAGATTATTATGAACACTCTATGGAGAACACTTTGTGCACACTTATATTCTTTGAAATTATGTTGGGTGCTTCATTGTTAATTGATTTATAGGAATTAGGGAGTAATAAATCCTTGACCAACTATGATATGGATTGGATTAACATAATAATTTCATATGAAATAGGCTTTCCTTATTAGTTGTAACTAGCTCTTTCCGTTTCCAAAATGGAGTATTGCAATTTTCCTATTATGGTAACATTTAGTTATTAGGAAATAAATAGGTTGTATAGTGCGTTTAATTTTTAAAAAATAAAAATAAAATAGGTTGTATAGTGCATATATATAGGAATAGAAAAGCATACTACATGTTGTCATGATCTTTTTGCTATACATGCACTAACGCTACGTTCTTTGGTTAAAGAGATCTCTTGCTTAAATGTTAGAACTTTCTAGTGTCTTACTACGTATTATAATTAATTAACCCCTTATAATATTTGGGTTTGAAAATAATAATACTCCCTTCACCTTTTGTAAGGGATAATAAACTCCGATTCCTTGATATTAAATCAACCGCCAATAATTGATATTTTCATTATAAACTAAACAATTGTTACTGAATAATGAAAAATCCAGCTAATAAATTTGTACTTGCTTGTAGAGCCAAGAGGGATAGTCTACTTGCTTCATTCAGCTAATAAATTCGTTACTATTACTCAAAAAATAAAAGCTCAGAAAAGTAATTGATTGTTAATTCTTGACTTAATTCGTCCATCTAATAATTGAACTACTCCATTATTATTACTCTCACCCACCCCTAAACATTGATATAGGCCTCATTAGTCTCTCAAAGTATTTCAAACATCAATTTAAACGCGATTGACTTTTGGTGTTGCGAAATACTTTGCTTAACTTTCTTGATCGTTTTAAGAAGGAAAAAGAAAATAAAAAGGTAAAGAAAAGAAAATTTGAAGGCAAAAATTACAAAAAAGAAATATGATAGAGGAAGAAGAAAAGAAACAGGAGGAAAAGGTTAAAGGGAAAAATAAAAAAAATAGGAACACATATTTTCATTGAAAAAAAATGTTGTAAAAATAACTTTTTTGCTCTTAAGTAAACAAATAGTCAAATACTTCATGTCCCACGTAGATGTATATTACACTATTTCAATTTTATAAAAATAAGTCAAAAGTTATGACTTCTAACTTATGACTCTTGGCATATAAATCAAACAAGCTTTTAGATTTTTTTACTATGGATCGAGAAGTATCTACCCAACACCTAATTCTGTTCGATTCAGTTTTTTCAAATTTTGTTCCATTTAATGGTCTGTTTGGATTAACTTTTGGTTTTCGATTTATAAGTCATAAGTTAGAAATTTTAACTTATGACTTTTAACTTATTTTTACCATTTTAGCTTATAAACACTTTTTTAATTTACCCAAACACTTTCAAAGTGCTTAAAAACTATTTTGATCTAAAAAACACATAAAATAAGTCAATCTAAACAGGTTTAATTGGACTTTTCTAACGACTTTTTGAATTTTGTTTAAAAATATGATACTTAAATTGTATAACTAGAGATCCAATAAGACCACAGACAATGATTCATACTCCAGGAAACACACCTTTCTTTCTAAAGAAATTGTAACATAGATCATCATTCTTTATTTCTAAAGAAGCTAGTGAATGAAATTTCCTAACCTTGTGGAGAGATGTGTGACAGAGCATAGAGCACAGAACACGGATATAGGAAGAGACAGCATTGAGGGAGGTGAATGATTTGGGGGAGAGGCCTTGGGAAGTTTTTTGAAAAATCAGTCTCGTACGTTATAAAGATTGTGAGAAGATCATATGTTTTTATGGGTAAACCCCCGACCAGGAGTTTATGAATTTTACATATGAAATAAATTAAGAAGTTCTCTAAAAGAATTGATTATTTAATTAAATTTGGTGATGCTCACACTACTCAATGAGTGGGGGATTGTTGGTCTTTTTGAGCATTTTAATATTTATTTATTATTAAAATAGTCTCATAATTGTGTCCTAGGCTTAATTGCATTTCAGCCTTAGTGAATGTGCAGAGAACGTTGGAAATTATGGCATTTCTTTTGTTGTCCGTTAGTGGACTTTTCTTATGCCTAATTACTCACTTTGGTTACTCACTGTGCATGTGTTTTATTGCTCATTATTTGGTGGTTACAAAACGTTCAACTTGAGGTTGCCGTTAGTGGCAGAAGGTGGTCTACTATGACCACTAATTCTTTTCATTATTCCTCCATTATACCTTGTAACCTATGTAACTCCTAGGCCATTTATCTTCACTATTTACTACCCCATTATCTTCCT
>JAJOOF010001280.1:0-28649 GCA_029582545.1 Solanum lignicaule | reverse complement strand
ATGATGTCCCAATATCCTTATCTTTTTCCTCATTTTCTAGCTTGAGGTAATGAGTTCCTCTTGGTTTGCTCTTGTTTGAAGTCATGTGTGTTTTATTTGTTTCCATGATTTCCTTAAAATGCATGTTCATGAAAAAGCTTAAGTTTTGAAAGAAAAAAGCTTTTATGACTTATTTTCCTCATGTTGTTGTGTATTGAGTATGAGTTGCTTATGGACTTCATGAGATGGATTGTTGAACATGCCTTAGCTTGGAGTGGGGATTTCCTCCTTAAGTATGTGTTTTGGGTATAAATTGCATATAGGCTCCATGAGATTGTGTTGAGCATGCTTTTAAGTTTGGAGATAGTAGTTCCGCCTTGAATGTGAGAAATCTGGAAATTTCATGCATATTGGGTTGTTAGATGTAGTTCCTACTCTCTTATGGTGCATTGAGTATTTTTATCTTGGAGTTGATGTTTCCTCCTTGGTTGTGTGCATTTTGGTGAGTTGCATGCATGATGGCCTGCAGTCTTGAGTCCTTTCGTTTGAAAATGTGCCTAGAATCTCATTCGAGGACGAATGATCCCAAGGAGGACATAATGTAACACCTCGGATTCGAAACGAGGCAAACCAACAGTTACAGGGAACTGCAGGTGCCATCCACACCCGGACACCCACGGCCCGTGGACTAACCCACGAACCGTAGGTAGGGTCCATGGGTGGTCATCCCAGCCTAGATTTCAACCTCAGAACCACGGCCTGACCAACGGACCGTCGGTCAGACCACGGTTCGTGGTCCAAGATCCATAGGTCCAGGTCTAGAAATTAGGTTTTTGACAACCAAACGACGGACGTGCAGGATGGTCCGTCATCCTGACGACGGTCCGTCGGTCGGGGGTCCGTAGGTCCTCGACTGGCAATTAATTTTAGGGACTTAAGGGTCTTTTCTGGTTTTAATTAAATTGAAGTGGTATTGTTTTACCCAAGACTAAGACACCAATATAATTATTTTTAACCCCCAAAATCCCCCATTCAAGTCATTCTCTCAAATCCCAAAAGAATTTCCAAAACTCTTCTCCCAAATATTCTCTCTCTAGAAGAAAGAAGAACAATGAAGATATTGGAGCTAGGTCAAGATCAAGTCTCCCAATCTTCAAGATTTTGTGGGCTTTGTAACTAAGGTATGATGACTTTTTATCCATGGGATTCTTTCTCCCATGGAGTCCCCTAGAATTCCTCAATTATGAAGTCTAAATCCCCAATTCTAGTTAGGGTTTCCTCCAATGTTGTGGGTTATGATGAATATTGATCCAATTGAGTGGATTACGATTGTGTATGATTGAATTGACAGGATTACATGTTTTTAGGATGAAATTATATGTACCCATGCCTATTCCATGATTCTAACCTAGAATTAATATAATTGAGTTAATGCCATGAAGGGAAACTTTATGGGCAAGATACATCCTTATAGGATAGATTATTTATGAGTAGAATTTCTTGAGATTGAAGAATAAATGATGATCATGAGATGTAGTGCTTTGAGAGTAAAGCCTAGACTATGAATTGTTGATTGTTGATGATGTAGCGTGGAAGGGATACTTCCCACAATGAATTGCTAAGCATGATTGTATGAATGTGAAAGATTTACTCACATGAAGGATTCTAGGTTGAAAGTATTGCTCACCTAGAATGATTCTAGACTAAAATGCTAAATAATTGATGAGGCTAGAGGCAACTACCCTTGACCTCTATATGTGAAAGAAATGTAGTGATTTCCCATACTCCTTAGAATTGAACAAGAGGTGATTCCTCACATTCCTATTATGATGAATGGACATGGAGGTGAGTACCCATGATCCTTATGAAATGATGTGGAGGCGAGTACCCGTGTCATATGATGTGATTGTGGAGGCGAGTACCCATGATCCGAAAGTAAGTAAGGCAAGAGGCGAATAACCATTAGCCTTTGTAAGTTAGGCAAAGAGGTTAATTCCCATGTCTTTAAAATTAAGTATGAATAATGTGATTATGTTATGAAGATGATAAGCTTGGAGTGTTGCTTGAGATGCCTTCCATGATGCAAGCATGACTAGAGGCGGATGACCCAAGTCTTGACTAAGGATATATTGAGGTTGCTTGAGAAGTATTCCTCTTTTACTATGTTGATTTATATGTATTGATTACGCAAGTGGTTATATTGACTAACCCTTATGTTTATGATGTTAATGCTAGCTATCATATTTAGTACATGTTTGTACTAACGCATACTCTTGCCTACATTTCTTATCAAAATGTAGGGTCCGGTGACATTGATTCTTACACTCGCAACTAAGCTCATAGTTGATCAAGAAGTTAAGATTTTGTGAGTCCTCATAGCATTCGAGGATTTGATCACCACTTTACCTTATGTATTTCTTTTATGTTTTGGACTATTGTATGGGTTGTGTCCCAAGATTTATTCATGTTGGTTCTTTGGCTTGTGACATTTGTATTAGACTTGAACACGTTTTATAAAGACTTTGATTGTAGTGAAATGTTTTAAATTTTTGGACCATTTTCTATTACTTTATGTTATGATATGCTAAGTGGCTTGTATGAGGCTTCTCGGGGTCTTGTACGCCTTGTTACATCTAGGGGATACCCCTGGGTCGTGACAGTTTTAGCTTAAGTCATGCTTATCATATTGGTTTATGTCATGTAATACAAAGATCCCACATAGTCAACATATAAATGAAACAAATCTGACATTAAAATTTTGGAGGGGCCTTATTTCTCAGTCAAACATTAACAATCATGCCCTATTTTTCTATTATTCTTTCATATTTTACAACACATCCTAAGCATGCCATTTTAACAGAAATTTAATACGTCCTTGAGGAAAAAATATAGGAAAGAAAACCCTAAGGACACATCTGAGTGTCTAGGCTACTCAAATTTCGTCGAGACACTCACCAACACAACATAAGATCATCCCACACTCTCTCGAAAAATTTATGAATTGTCACCAATGCACTATACTAAACAAATAAAACAAAGGGTGAAGCCAAACCTTAGGCAACTAAGCGCTGAAGTCCTAAATATTAGAGGACAGGTCCATTGGTGTGGAACCCGGGGTAGAAACTGGTGTCTCTGAATCAACTGGTGGGACGCCATCCATAGTCAATCCTGAACTAGAAGCTCAATAGCATGTTGCCTCTATCTATCCACCCAAATCTACTCATCTATAATATATGCATGTCTGTCCGCTTCAATCTCACGTCACTCTCTCTCTTTCCGGCATGATCTTTCGATTCCTCTAAAGTGTCATCATCAGTATGTGGCCGCTTTCCATATTCCCATGAAGGCTCCTTATCTACAAATAGATTAACAATGCAGATGGTGGGTCAACCGTTATAGGGATAGTAAAGGTGGGAATGAGTGGTGGTGGTGCGGTGACCTTTGATCGAAGCTGCTCAAAGTCAGTTCGAAAACCTTGAACATCTGGAATTTGTGTGGTATAAGGATGCATCATCATCCTTTGATCAAAAGCATCTATCCACCCATGTACGACATAGGATACTCCATCTATGACTGTCTAAATCCTTGGAGTTACTCACTTCTTTGAATCCATAACAGTCTGAGAAATCATTGTGTGGACCCATGGCCTGATCTGCTCAACTAGGCTAACTGAGACTCAGGTTGAGTCTATCTCTGCATCATACTCTGTAAGAGCTCGACCAAAATTATAACAAAGCCAGTAGCCTGTGGGAATGGTATATCAATCTGGGTGCTAGTGAAGGGTACTACTGTAGTAGTAGCCACTCAATTCAAAGTAGTGAGGTCCCCTTCTATAACAACTCCATAAACACTCTGCTTCATGGCTGGTCTCGCAAACAAATCTAGAAATTTGACATCTGGTTGTGGAGTGTGTCTCTGTGCAGCCAAATTTCTGTAATCTTTAATCAGCCCTACATCTTGATTCCAGGCCACCTTGGTCAATCGATCTACTATCGACATAGAAGGAAAACTAAAGTACTGAAAGAGCCTATAAATTAAACATGGGAAGGTCATCTCATGGTACCACAAAATGCCCTCTCATAAATATCCTCGACGAGGAACCAAGCAAAATCAATCTCATAACTTGCCATAATGCTAGCAATAACCATTGCACGGTCTTAAGTAAAGAAATTACCTGCCAAAGTGGAGCATTTGCATTATCACCATTGCACGGTCTTAAGTAAAGAAATTACCTGCCAAAGTGGAGCATTTGCATTATCACACTATGGTGACAAATATGAGAGAGAGACTGCGATTGCAGAAGGTCGGTCCCCCAAGGCATCACGACCGTGGAGACCAGAATCACTGGTCACCACGAACGTGACTTGGTCTGCGTGAACGCAAAGAGGACTATGGGCTACACCAGCTGATGCACAAAAAATGGTTCAACAAGGCTGCATCAGCTCATTCAACAAGGCTTAAAATCCCCAATGGTACACTTAGTATTCTTTTGAAACCCTATTCATACAAGTTTGAGCATCCCTGCTTTTGTTGTGTCAATTATACTTTTCCTTCTGGTTTCTGTAATGTTATTGATGTTGTTATTGATAGCTTGTTATTGGCTTTAGCCTAGATGTAGGCTAGTGAATGCTTGAATTTTGGAGCCTTAGGCCTTAGAGTTTCTCTGATGTCACCTCGAATGGCTTAGCTCCCTATAGACTAATTTTGCAGATTTGGGTCTGATAGTATGATCCTTAGATAGGTGACAACTCAGCTTAAATGAACGTTCATCCATAACTTCCCTTGTGATTTGACCTAGGTGGTTCATTGGCGATTTTATGCATGGTAGGCTAGTATTGGATCAGATCTTGGGTTTGGAGATGGAGTGGGTACCTGGTGGCTCCAAAGATTATTTCTGTCACGCCCCAAACTCAAGGGTAGAAACTGGGTCCTAATGTCAAAACTCAGGCCCGAGCCGACCCTGCTGAACCATTTGCTACTAGCGCATGGCAGCCATATGCAATCAAGGAAACAAACAAGTATATCTTGACTTAAAACTAAGCCTTCGGCCGGCAAGGACCCTGTCAACAGATCTATAAAAGAAACATCTACTCCCAAGAGTTCATATAAATAAATAGCCAACTAGCACAGAAGTCCTGACTGGGACGTCGAGGCCACTATGATATCTATACCAAAACTGAAAGAAGGTATATATCAAGATAATACATCAAACAGCTCACAAGCTTCAGCAAACCAACAAACTAGGCTAGCATGGCCATAACGTAGTTATACACCCCACACACTAGTCAACAAGCCTCTAACTAGTAATAAAGATTGGGGGGACAGGGCCCAACCTAGCCATAAACATATATACAACAAAAGCTAACAAACCTCCCAACTCGGGCAGCTCCGGAGGAAAGGGGCTAGCCAATCGGATAGAAGTCAATCCTGCTGCTGAGGAGGTGTACTGGGTCGTCTATCGGGACCTGCATGCATGAATGCAGCACCCCCCAAGCTATGGGGCGTCATTACAAAATAATGTACAGAGTATGAAAGGCTATAGACTAAATGAGCAAGTATCATAATATACCAAAAACAATCACGTAAGGAAATAAAAATTTAGATAACCATGCTAACACACTATTGAATCTAAAAATAAAAAAATGATCAAACATCAACCTAACCAAGCCCCCATAAGCTCGGAAGGTACAAACAACATACCACCTACCTAGGCCCCCATAAGCCCAGAAGGTGCCAAATCAATCTAAATACCCCTATCGGTATCCCCTTGTCTTTGTAAGAAGTTACATAGCCCTTTTTGGCAATGATATAACCCTGTAGGCAGCACATTGCCCTCTTAGGCAACATCATAGCTCTGTGGGCTGTACATAGCCCTCTTTTGCATCAACATAGCCCTGTAGGCAACACATAGCCCTCTTTGGCGTCAAAATAGCCCCGTAGGTGACACATAACACTATTTGGCGTCAATATAGCCCCATGGGCATCACATAGCCCTCTTTGGCAGTAGCATAGTCCTATAAGACAACATCATAGCCCCCATAGGCAGTTCATAGCTCGACAACTAACCACAATAGCCCCAAGGCCAAAGGCAAGTAATTTAGCTATAAACAATATATATGAATAATCTCCAAGTCATTCCTAACTTAGGGTCATTCTTAACAGATTATAAGTCCCTAAAATGAGGGTTTATAACCACTCAATCAGCCAACCACTCACAATTACATCTAAAAGATCACCAACATTAGCTACCCTATTATATCACTCCCAAGCTCTAAGGAAACATGTCGAACGAAGGGAATATCCTTAACATACCTTTCCAATGAACGCTCGAAAGACTGTAGTTCCTTCACAAAAGTTGTTCCTTATGTCCTAACCTTCACAAACATTATATATACACAGATGGTACGCATATATAAACAGTTCATAATTAATCTTAAATCGGCAGATTTGCCATATTTCCCCAACTTGTTGAATCGTCCGTAAAAATTCATAAAGACAATCATAAAAGAGTCTCGAGATGATTACCTTAGTTAACAAAGTATAAACCTTGAATAAACACCAATAACTACAAATTTATACTTGCAACAACTATCTCCAAACGCAGCTAATAGAAAGGAAAAATGATTGCCACGTGTAGAGGTCACATTTCTAGGCACTGGGGCAACCTTTAGTGGTAGAAATCGTCAAAAACTAACCTTCATCATTCAAGTACTCCATAGGAACCCTCTCTTAAGCTTTCTTTCTGGTTTGGAAGTGAAAAGAAATGTTTTCATGGCTTAAAACGTTGAGTAAGCCGACATACTATATTTTTTACCCGACCTGGATTCTGCCCCGACAGTCCGTGGTAAAACTCTCATAACTTTTTACTCAGTTGTTGGTTGGATATGAGGTTTTGTGCATTCCAAACTAGACTCGTAGGCCTTCGATTTAATGGGTGATAGGCCTTCTAAATCTTTATATATTAGGAGAAAATATCGAGCACATTTGACCCAAATTTCAGAGAAATCTTTAAAAGGGAACTTACGATAAGTTTCGCCAACTTTTATTTTGTCACTTACCTAACTTCAAAACTTGAGTAACAACCCTTGAACACTTAAAATATGACATACCACATCATTCTTAATTTATCACCGACCCTCCTTATCTTTCCATGAAGATACGAGTTAATTTAGACGTTCTGAAAAGTAGGGGTGTTACATCCTTCCCCCCTTTGAATCATTTGTCCTCGAATGAAAAAATCTATGTCACGCAGTTAAGTCCTTAGGAGTTTCCAAAATTTAGGTAGATTATCTTTTGTAAATGTGACTATCTAGGAACATGAAACACAAAAATTCTAACCTAGGTGTCTCACAGGATGACATAAATAGCTAAGCACTATAGCTCTGCAATAAAAGTGCAAGCAAATGTACAACGACAACAACAATAATAATAAGCAATAATATAAAAAAATCAAATTTGTATCTAACCTCACTGCACTAATATAAATTGTGATGTTATCAACCTGGGTATGAAACAAGTGAGGATATTTGGACCTTATGCCATCCTTAGCTTCCCAGGTCACCTCTTCTCTATTCTTCTTTCTCCACAATACTTTAACCGAAGCTACCTCTTTGGTCCTCAATTTATGGACCTGCCGATCTAATATGGTAATTGGAGTTTCCTCATAGGACAACTTGTCTGTGATATGAACATCATCAACTGGAGCAACTTGAGAAGGGTCTCATACACACTTCAGTAGCATCGATACATGGAACACTGGATGAACAGATTCTAGCCCCGAAGGCAATTTTAACTCATAAGCCACCCGTCCTGCCCTTCGAAAGATCCGGTATGGCCCAATGAATCTTGGACTAAGCTTGTCTCTTTTGCCAAATCTCATAACACCCTTCATAGGCGAGACTTTTAAGAATACCAGTCATCGACACAAAACTCTAAGTCCCTCGTCGCACATCTGAGTATGACTTCTGTCGGCTCTGAGCTGTTAGCAACCTCTCCCGAATGAGCTTATTCTGCTTCACTGTCTGTTGTACTAAGTCGGGTCCGATCAACTCTGATTCACCTACCTCGAACCATCCAATGGGGACATACATTTTTCCCATAAAAGAGCCTCATAAGATGCCATCCTGATGCTGGAATGATAACTATTATTGTATGCAAACTCAATAAGAGGTAACTGGTCATCCCAACTTCCATTGAAGTCTAGCACACATGCTCATAACACATCCTTGAGTGTCAAAATTGTGTGCTCATCCTGGACAACTGTCTGAGGGTGAAAGGTTGTACTAAGATTAACATGTGTCCCCAGTCCTTTCTGGAAGGACTTCCAGAAGTTGGCGGTAAATTGTGCTCCTCTATCATAGATAATAGATATTGGGACACTGTATAGCCTAACAATCTCTCTAATATAAAGCCCTGCATAGTCTTCGGCCATAAAAGTAGCCCTGACTGGTAAGAAGTGGGCTGATTTTGTTAGTCTATCAACAATGACCCAAATAGAGTCAAACTTGCAACGCGATCGAGGTAACCCTGTAATAAAATCCCTATTAATTGCTTCCCACTTCTACAAAGGAATGATTATCTCCTAAACTAGCCCAATTTGTTTTTTGTGCTCAACCTTCACCTGTTGGCAGTTAGGACACTATGCCACAAACTCAGCAACGTCCTTCTTTATCTCGTGCCACCAATAGATCTTCTTAATATCATGGTACATCTTCGAATGAGGGCATTGGCAACCACATTTGCCTTTCCTGGATGATATCAAATATCCACGTCGTAGTCTTTCAGTAATTCAAGCCATCAATGTTGTCGTAGATTTAACTCCTTTTGTCTAAAGATATATTGAAGGATTTTATGATCTGTTAAGATGTCAACATGAACTCCATAAAAATAATGTCTCCAGATCTTTAACACATGCACAATTGCAGCCAACTCTAAATCGTTGGTCGGATAGTTCTTCCCATGCTTTCTCAACTGCCTTGAAGCATATGCAATAACCTTACCATGTTGCATTAGAACACATCCCAACTCAACACCAGAAGCATCACAGTACACCGCATAGCCTTATAAACCCTCTAGAAATGCTAGAACTGGTGTTGATGGAAACCTGTCCTTCAGCACCTGGAAACTATGTTCCCAAGCCTCAGTCCACTGGAACTTAGCTACTTTTTTAGTCAACTTCGTTAATGGTGCTGAAAGTGAAGAAAACCCCTCTACAAACCTTCTGTAGTATCCAGCTAACCCTAAGAAACTACGAACGTTAGTCGGAGTCATGGGTCTGGTCCAAGTCTTTACGACTTCAATCTTTTGTGTATCAACCGCAATGCCTGCATCTGATATAATATGGCCTAAGAAAGCTACAGAGTCCAACCAGAACTCACACTTAGAGAACTTTGCATAAAGTTCTTGGTTTTGAAGCACCTAAAGGACTACTCGCAGATGATTTACATGCTCGTCTTTTGAACAGGAATACACCAAAATATCATCAATAAATACAATCACAAACAAGTCTAGATACAGCCTGAATATACTATTCATCATGTCCATGAACACTGTTAGGGCATTAGTTAATCCAAAAGACATTACCAAGAACTCAAAGTGTCCATATCTGGTTTAAAAAGTTTTCTTTGGAACGTCTTTCTCCCGAACTTGTATTTGGTGGTTGATCTTAAATCAATCTTTGAGAAGCACTCAACACCTTATAACTGATCAAACAAGTCATCGATCCTCGGAAGGGGATACTTATTCTTTATAGTCGCCTTATTCAGCTGTCGGTAATCGATACACATTCTTAGTGAGCCACCTTTCTTCCTTACGAATAACACTGGCACACCCCCTGGTAAAGTACTAGGCCAAATAAAGCCTTTATCCAATAAGTCTTTCAGCTGATCCTTCAACTCCTTTAGCTCAGCAGGAGCCATTCTATAAGGAAGGATAGATATGGGTTGTGTACCTTGTAGCATATCGATAGCAAAATCAATTTCCTGTTCTGGAGGGATACCAGGGAGCTCATCTGGAAATACATCTAGAAACTCATTAACTACCAGAATAGACTGAAGAGTCGGTGGTTCTACATCTATATCATGAACGTGAACAAGATGATAAATACAACCATTAGTAATCATCCTCCACGCCTTAAGATAGGAAATAAACCTACCTTTCAGCATAGTTGTATCTCCTTTCCATTCCCGAACTGCCTCTCCTGGAAAGTGGAATCTAATAATCTTTGTTAGCATAACAAGACGCTAACCAGTCCATACCTATAATGTCATCAAAATCGACCATCTCAAACTCTACGAGGTATACATAGGTCTGACGGTCGATAACTTCCACTGTGCAACCTCGATAGACTCTCCTGGCAATAATAGACTCACCAACTTGTGTAGATACAATAAAGGGTCGATCTAATGACTCTGCTACTATACATAACTTCCCCACAATAAATGGAGTAACATAAGACAGAGTAGATCCAGGATCTATCAAAGCATAATCACAATGGGAGAAAACAATCAATGTACCCATCACAACATCTGGTGATGACTCTGAGTCCTTTTGGCTGGCTAATGAATATGTACGGTTCTGTCCACTACTAGAACTAGATGCACCCTCTCTACCTCCGCCTCTACCTCTACCTGCTGAAGTCTGGGGTCCATACCTTATAGACTATACTGATGAGGAGGAACCTACTACTGACCTGGTCAACTGACATATACCACCTTGACCTATGGTCGGGCAGTTTGTCCACCCACGCCCCTCCTGTCAACAAGAATAATAACCTGTGAAACCCTCTCTGCACCTCCCAAAATGTATCTTACTGCAGGTAGCGCAATGCAGCAGGGCTGTCCTAGCCTGGCCTGAACCCCTCTGCTTATGAGAGCCTGATGCTCGTGAACCCTCACCTGGGCCTTACCGTCCCTGATGATCAAATCTACTACCCTGGAACTGCTGTGGTGGAGGTCTAGGTGGGTTAATAGAATATCGGGGTCTGGGACCACCCTGAAAATCTCCATGTGAACCAGTGGGCCTATCCCTTTTCTGTCTCTCTCTCAACCCTCTCACTCATATACTGTAGATGTCGGTGATCCTTTATGCCTTGTGCAAAGGCTTGAATTCGCGATATATCCATATTATCATTTAGTGCAGCGGTAGAACAAGCATCGATATAGTCTGAGTCGAACCCTCCCACAAATCTACGCACCCTATTATGCATCGTATCAACAAATGCTGGTGCATATCTAGCCAATGAGTCAAATCTCAACCCGTACTATTGGACACTTATGCTGCCTTGTCGAATGTTCAAAAACAGGTCCACTTGGCCATCCATAATCTCTCGACTCAAATAGTGATCTATGAAAGATTCTGTAAAGCTATCCCAAGTGGGTAGAGATGCATCTTTTCCCCTAGATCTCTCCCAACCTTCATACCACAATACTGCGACATTGCGCAATCGAAATCCTGCTAATTCAACTGACTCAGTCGTTGAGGCATGCATGACTCTAAAGATCCTATAAAGCTGATCAACAAAGTGCTGAGGGTCCTCTCTCCGATATGTCCCTGTAAACTGTGGAGGATTCAAGGTAAAAAATTCACGAACTCTTGAACTCCCGGGTCCTTCCGAAGGTCCGGCAATATCTGGCACAATTGGTTGGTGCTGTACAGCTACTAATTGTGCTAACATACATACTGCACTCTTGAAATCCTAATCAGATGGAATAGAAGGAACTAAAGGTGGTACTACTAGTGGAGCCAGAAGTCATGTAGCCCTCGGAGGCTCATGAAGCGGTGGAGAAGCTATAGGGGACTGAGAAGATGTCTCGGTGCCTTGCCGGTACCCTCGCCTGCAGCTGTATCTAGCCCCTAGCTAGTTGTATTATGTCTGGTGTCATCAATCTCTATTTGCATATAAGTATCAATTATAAGCCAAAAACCCCAACCCTTAAGACACCGCTCTATAGCACGAGGTGAGCAAAAGAAGAATAGTCATTCTAATATGCCCGGTAGCTTCTTGCTTATCAAATGTGGTGCACAACACATTTATAAACAAGACTCTACTAGACACAGCTTGCAAACTCCCTAGGATACGACGTTGCTCTGATACCAAGTTTGTCACACCCCAAACTCAAGGGGAGCAACTGGCTCCTAATACCAAAACTCATGCCCGAGCCAACCCTGCTGAACCATTTGCTACTATTGCATGGCAGCCACGTGGAATCAAGAAAACAAGCAAGTATATCTTGGCTTAAAACTAAGCCCACGGTCGGCAAGGCCCCTGTTAACAGATCAATAAAAGAAACAGCTACTCCCAAGAGTTCATATAAATAAATAGCCAACTAGCACAGAAGTCCTAATTGAGCCATCGAGGTCACCATATATACCAACACTGAAAGCATGTATATATCAAGACAATACATCAAACAGCTCACAAGCTTCAGCAAACCAACAAACTAGGCCAGCATGGCCACAACATAGCTATACACCCCACACACTAGTCAGCAAGCCTCTAAGAGTAGTAAATATTGGCGGGATAGGGCCCCAGCCTACCCATAGAGATATTTACAACAAAAGCTAACAAACTTCCCAACTCTGGCAGCTCCGGAGGAAAGGCGCTAGCCAATCGGATAGAAGTCAATCCTACTACTGAGGAGGTCTACTGGGTCGTCTATTGGGACCTTCATGCATGAATGCAGTGCCCCCCTAAGCAATGGGGCATCAATACAAAATTATGTACAGAGTATGAAAGGCTGTAGACTAAATGAGCATGTATCATAATATACCAAAAGCAATCACGTAAGGAAATTAAAATTTAGATAGGCATGCTAACCCACTACTGAATCTAAAAATACAAAAATAATCAAACAACAACCTAACCAACCCTCATAAGCTCGGCAAGTACAAACAACATACCACCTACCTAGGCCCCCATAAGCCCAGAAGGTGCCAAATCAATCTACATACCCATATAAGTAGCCCCTTGTCTTTGTAAGAAGTTACATAGCCCTTTTTGGCAACGATATAGCCCCGTAGGCAGCACATAGCCCTCTTAGGCAACATCATAGCTCTGTGGACTGCACATAGCCCTTTTTTCCATCAACATATCCCTCTTTAGCGTCAAAATATCCCCGCAGGTGACATATAACACTCTTTAGCATCAATATAGTCCCGTGGGCAACACATTCCCCTCTTTGGCAATAGCGTAGTCCTATTAGACAACATCATAGCCCCCATAGGCAATTCATAGCTCAACAACTAACCACAATAGCCCCAAGGGTGACAACAAATAATTGAATAGGCTAAAGGCGAGCAATTTAGCTATAAATAATATATATGAATAATCTCCAAGTCGTTCCTAAGTTAGGGTCATTCTTAACGGATTATGAGTCCCTAAAGTGATGGTTTATAACCACTCAATTAGCCAACCACTCACAATTACATCTACAAGATCACCAACATTAACTACCCTATTATATCACTCCTAAACTCTAAGGAAACATAACGAACAAAGGGAATAGCCTTAACATACCTTTGCAATGAATGCTTGAAAGATCGTTGTACCTTCACGAAAGTTGTTCCTTATGTTCTAAGCTTCACAAACACTATATCTACACAGCTGGTATGCACCTATAAACAGTTCATAATTAATCTTAAATCGACAGATTTTCCATATTGCCCCAACTTGTCGAAACGTCTGTAGAAATTCATAAAAACAATCATAAAAGAGTCTAGAGATGATTACCTTAGTTAACCAAATGTAAACCTTCAAGAAATACTAATAACTACAAATTTATATCTTCAAAAACAAGCTCCAACCAGAGCTAATAGAAGGGGAAAATGATTGTCACGTGTAGAGATCATGTTTCTTGGCACGGGGGCAACCTTTAATGTTAGAAATCGTCAAAAACTAACCTTTATCATGCAAGAATTCCATAGGAAGCCTCTCTTAAGCTTTATTTTCTGGTTTGGAAGTGAAAAGAAATGTTTTCATGGCTTAAAACGTTAAGTAAGACGACATACCACAATTTTTACCCGACCCGAATGCGACTCAGATTCTGCCCCGGCAGTCCGTAGTAAAACCCTCATAACTTTTTACTCTGATATCAGTTGGATACGGGGTTTTGTGCATTGCAAACTAGACTCATAGGCATTTGATTTAATGGGTGATAGGCCTTCTAACTCTTTATATATTCGGAAAAAACATCCAAGATAGTTGACCCAAATTTTGGAGAAATCTTTAAAAAGGAACTTACGATAACTTTTGCCAACTTTTATTTTACCACTTACCTAACTTCAAAACTTGAGATACAACCCTTGAACACTTAAAATATGACTTACCACATCATTCTTAATTTATTACCCACCCTCATTGTCTTTCCATGAAGATACGAGTTAATTTAGACGTTTTAAAAAGTCAGGGTGTTACAATTTCTCTCTACGGTGTAGTCCTGGATAATTGAGAACCAGGGATTTAGAGGCATTTGTAGTTCTTCATTGTAACACCTTAGATTTGAAAAAAATGCAGTTTGGTCCCATCTACGGACCGTAGGTTTTCCTACGGGCCGTAGATAGAAATCATAGGTGGTGGGAAAGATATTTATTAAAATTCAAGTTCCAGTACCCAAATTACCCAATCAAATTCATTCTCCTAAATTTCCAAAATTTGATCAAGTTCATCTCCAAAAATTTTCTCTCTAAAGCTTGAAGAAGAAGTCTATGGCTCAAGATCAAGTCTCCAAATGTACCATTGATTGTGGGCTTTTGACATCAAGGTATGATAGTATTCACCTATTGGGTCCTTTCCTCCAAAGAGTTCCTAAATTCTCAATTTTTTCAAGTTAGAATCTCCAATTGAAGTTAGGGTTTTACTCAATCTCATGGGTTCTTTTCAATTATGATCTAATTGATTTTTATGTATGAATTGAGATAATTACATGTATTTAAGTTGAATTCACTTGAACCCATGCATGCTACATATCCTAGATTTTGATCATATGATGAAGCTTTTAGATTATGAAAGATGAATTTGTTAAGATATGCATGTTTCTTTATGAAATTGATGAAAATGATTTAAGGTTACTTTAAGATTAAATCATCTACGTTGTTGTTGTTATAAAATGATTTCTCACATACTACATAAAATATGAATGTAAAAGAGTTTTCTCACATAAAGGATTCACAAGCTGGAAAGATTTTCTCATCTAAGTTGAACCAAGATTGATGAGCTATTCTAATGAACTCTAGCTTTGATTGGCTACTTAATTGTGCCTTCCATCGATAATAAGACACGTTAAGATTAATGACTATTCCGTGGGATTTATGCTTAGCACCGAGTGGACAAGCAGCAATTATCCATGTCCCATAACTATGTGCCAGCATAAGTTTGTATTAGATAGACATTAGCTAGTGAATCTACCTAAGCTAGAAGTTTATGGTTCTTACATTGACAAGTAAGGAATAATCTCTTTTTAGTGAGGCACAGACACCAGATTCCAAGTTATAGATCACATGATCTATGCGGTTAAAGGTAAATCTTCCAAAATAATGAACTAAGGTTACTTTCTAAAAGTAACTCAAATGTGTTTTGAAGATGTTTAGCTTGCATTGACCATAGTTATCACTTATATTTTCTAACATGTTGTTTTATGATTTATCTTGGTCATTGCATGTTATATAAAGTCCTTTTTAGCATGATTTCATGACTCTTAAGCATAGCTATCATAGTTGGTAGATTCCATGTAATAACACATACTTTTGCCTATATTGTTTCACTAATGTAGGGTTTGACGCTCCTACATCCCATTCTCGTGGCTAGTGATCGCTTATAGACATTGAAGATTAGTGAGCCCCCATATTCCAAGAACTGAGACTCTTTTATTTCTTTAGTGTCTTCTCATTTTGGATATTGTATATAATGTATGAGTTACATCCCAATCACTCCTTTGATGTACTAGATGACTTTGGGACTTATGTTTTGACTTTTGCTATATTTTGTCAAACTATTTTATTTTAAATGCTACTTTTAAAACTCTTTGTTTTATTATTTTGTATGATGTATGCTAAGTGACTTGTGTAGGGCCTTTTGGGGTCTTATATGATATGTCACATTTAGGGTGTACTTTGGGTCGTGACAAACTTAGTATTCAGAGCACAAGGTTTAGAAAGGTCCTAGGATGTCTCATAAGCCACGTCGAGTAGAGTCTTGTTCATGAGTGTGAAACGCGCCACATTTATAAATGAGAGAATATAATATATTTAGGAAATTTCACTTCTTTCATCACTCTAAAGTCATGAGATAGATTTGAACTCTATATGTCTCTCTCCCAATTCCTATCCGATGTTTTTCAGGATATGGGCCATCAAAGAGAATATGTTAGAAGGAATGAGGGTAAGAATGTGGAACAAAAAGCTCCTTCAGTTCTCGTCGGCCCTTTGGCCGAGCAAGTGACTAATGCGGAGTTTATGGATGCTTTTCAAGTGTTGGCTCAAGACAATACGGAGGTTGTGGTCCCCGCGACCCAAATGTGGGTACGGCGGCAACTAGAGTGAGAAACTTTACTTGAATGAATCCTCCAGAATTTCATGGTTCAAAGATTGAGGAAGATCCTCAATAGTTCATTGATGATGTGTATAAGGTGTTGATGATCCTAGGAGTGACGCCGGTGGAAAAGGAGGAATTTGCCACTTATCAACTTAAGGGTGTTGCTCAAGTGTGGTTCAACCAATACAAGGAAGAGAGGGTCGTTGATGTGGGTCCTCTTGATTGGAAAAAGTTAAAGTTGCTTTCCTTGATAGGCTATTTTCCCTTGAGACGGGGGAGGAAAAGGTACTTGAATTCATCAACCTTTGTCAAGGAAACAAGAATATGAACTATGAAGGAGTATGCTTTGAAATTAACACAATTGTCTCAATATGCTCCTACTATGGTTGTCGTTCCTAGGGCAAGAATGAGTAAGTTGGTTTCGAGAGTATCAAAAATGGTGGTTAAAGAATATCGTACCTCCATGCTCATCCATGATATAGACATTTCTCACCTAATGATTCATTCTTAACATATTGAAGAGGAGAAACTAAAGGAAAATTCTATGAAGGCAAAGACGGCCAAGACCTGGGATGGTGACTTTTCATATTTAAGTTATGATGGACATGGTCGTTCTATGTTTCAACAAAGGTTTTATGGTTAAGATTTCTCCAATTCCCCGACTCCTAATTTTAACTAAGATAGGTTGTCTAACCCTAAACCTTTTGGTGGATCTTCATTGTCTACTTGTGCTAGGTATGGAGGAAAGCATGAGGGTAAATGTCTAGTAGATTCTAATGCATGTTTTAGTTGTGGAAAGACGGATCATAAGATAAGGGATTGTCCCTCAGTTGCTAAGAATGAATGAGATAATATCGACGAGCTCAACCTTATCTTTCATCTGGTTCTAGTCGGAGTCAGAAGCAAAATAGATTTTATGCACTTTAAACTCGTCATAAGCAAGAGGATTCTCTAGTGTGGTTACCGGTATGTTGAAAGTCTTTCATCTTGATGTTTATGCTTTTCTTGATCCTGGTGCTACCTTGTCTTAGGTGATTCCATATGTGGCCATGAGGTTTAATATTCTTCTGGATGTGTTGTTAGGCCCTTTTTTCCTGTCTCTAATCCTATTGCTGAATCTATTAGGGCTAAGGGAGTCTATAGATATTGTTCCGTCTTCTTATCCCATAGAGTCACTCATGTCGATCTTGTAGAGATTGATATGTTAGATTTAGATGTTATTCTTGGTATGGATTGGCTGCATTCACGTTATGCTTCTATTGATTGTAGAACCCGAGTAGCCAAGTTTCAGTTTCCAAATGAACTCATCCTAGAGTGGAAATGGGGAAATTCTATGCCTAAGAGTTAGTTTGTCTCTTGTCTTAAATCTAGAAAAATGATATATAAGGTTGCATATACGATTTTGTTCGAGTTAGGGATATGGATTCTGAAACCCCCATCTTTGAGTGTTTCCCGATGATTTACCCGGTGTTCATCCTGAAAGGAAAATAGACTTTGGTATTGATCTTCTCCCAGATACACAACCTATCTCTATTCCTCCTTATCGTATGGCCCCGACAGATCTTAAGGAGTTAAAAGAGCAATTGAAAGATTTGTTGGATAAGGGTTTCATCCGACCGAGTATCTCTCCATGGGGTGCTCCAGTTTTTTTTGTTTGAAAAAGAGTTGGTTCAATTCGTATGTTTATTGACTACCGGAAATTGAATAAGGTTACCAATAAGAATGAATATCCTCTTCCAAGGATAGACTATTTGGTTGATCAACTGTAAGGACCAAGTTACTTTTCTTAGATTGACCTTCTATCAGGTTATCACCAATTGAGGGTAAAAGAAGATGACATTCTGAAAATAACTTTTTGAACTCGGTATGGTCATTATGTGTTTTCAATAATGTCCTTTGGCTTAACTAATGCTCTGGACGCGTTCATGGAATTAATGAATAGGGTGTTTAGATAATGTCTTGACATGTTTGTGGTTGTGTTCATCGATGATATCTTGATTTACTCATGGAGTGAGGATCAGCATACTGATCAATTGAGCATTGTGTTGCAAATTCTAAAGGACCAAAAATCTTTGCAAAGTTTAGAAAATGTGAATTTTAGTTAAGATATGTGGCTTTTCTTGGTCACACTGTTTTCGATAAAGGTATTAAGGAAGATCCTAAGAAAATATATGCGGTTAAGATTTGGCCTAGACCTCTTTTCGCTTTCGGATATTCCAAGTTTCTTGGGTTTGGATGGTTATTATAGAAGGTTAGTTGAAGGGTTTTCTTCAATTTCCTCTTCATTGACGACATTGACCCAAACGATGGTTAAGTTTGTTTGGTCTGAAGTGTGTGAGAATAGTTTTCAAGAATTGAAAGGTAGACTTACCTCTACTCCTGTCGGATGGATTTTGTGATTTATTGTGATGCTTTAAGAGTTGGGCTACGGTGTGTTCTTATGCAAAATGGGAAAGTTATTTCCTGTGCTTTACGATAACTTAAGATTCACGAAAAAACTATCCTACCCATGATTTGGAACTAGCAATAGTTGTTTTTTCCTTAAAATTTTGGAGGCACTACTTATATAGTGTTCATGTTGAAGTATTTACCGACCAAAAAAGTCTGCAATATATGTTCAAGAAGAAAGATCTAAAACTTTGCCAAAGGAGGTGGCTTGAGTTACTAAAGGATTATGACATGAGTGTCCTCTATCACCCCGACAAGGCAAACGTGGTCGCAGATGCTCTTAGTCGGTTATTTATGGGTAATGTTGCTCATATTGAGGATGGTAAGAAGGAAATGGTAGAGATGTTCATAGATTGGCCCTATTGGGTGTTCGGTTGATTGACTCTACCAAAGGCGGTGTTATAGTACATAGTGGTTTAGAATCGTCTTTTCTGTCAGATGTGAAATTCAAGCAAGGTATTGATTCAACTTTGGTTGAATTGAAGGTAGCGGTGCTAAAGAAATCCGTTGAGGCTTTTTACAAGGAGGAGATGGTGTACTTCGGTATCAAGGACGTTTGTGTGTTCCCAACATTGATGATTTGAGTGAGAAGATCTTACTAAAAGCCCATAAGTTCTCGATATTCCATTTACTCGGGAGCCACCAAGATGTACCGTGACTTGCGGGAGGTCTATTTGGTGGAATGGGATGAAGAAGGATATTGTGGAATTTGTGACTAAATGTCCTAATTTTCAATAAGGGAAAGTTGAGCATCAAAACATGGAAGGTTTATCCCAAGATATGATTATTCCTGCTTAGAAGTGGGAAGATTTGAATATGGACTTTATTGTTGGTTTACCTCGCACCCGACGAAAACATGACTTGATTTGGGTTATTATTGATCATATGATGAAATCGGCTCATTTCATTCCAATCAAGGTTTCTTATTAGGTGGAGTACTATGCTAAGTTGTACTTGAGAGAAATGGTTAGGGTTTATGGAATGCCCCTATCCATTATCTCCGATCGTGGTACCCAATTTACTTCTCAGTTTTGGAAATCTTTTCAAAAGGGTCTTGGTACTCGTGTTAAACTTAGTACATCTTTTCATTCCCAAAATGATGGGAAAGCGGAGCGTACTATCCAAACTATGGAAGATATATTGAGAGCTTGTGTGATTGACTTTAAGGGTAATTGGGATGATCAGTTGTCTTTGATTGAGTTTGCTTACAATAATAGCTATCATTCCAGCATTAGTATGGCTCCATTTAAGGCTCTTTATGGTAGAAGGTGTAGATATCTTATAGGTTGGTGAAGTTTCCTTGATAGATCTCAAGTTGGTAAATGAGGCTATGGAGAAAGTTTGGCTTATTAGAGAAAGGTTGAAAACAACTCAAAGTCGACAAAAGTCCTATGCCGATGTTAGAAAGAAAAACCTTGAGTTTGATGTTCATGATTCAGTTTACTTAAAAATCTCACCCATGAAAGGTGTGATGAGATTTGGAAAGGAAGGGAAGCTTAGTCCCCGTTATGAGGGACCATAGAAGATTTTGAAGCATTTTGGAAAGGTTGTTTATGAACTTGATTTACCTGATTATTTGGCATCGGCACATCTGGTTTTCCATGTATCTTTATTGAAGAAATTTGTTGGAGATCCGACATCCATGGTTCCCTTAGAAGGTTTGGGAGTTAAGAAGAATATTTCTTATGAAAAAAATTCGGTTAAAATTTTAGACCGACAAGTTAAGAAGTTGAGAAATAAGGAAGTTTCTTCCGTGAAGGTTCTTTAGAGGAATCAGTTAGTTGAGCATGAAATTTGGGAGGCCAAGGCGATATGAAGTTTTGTTACCCTCATCTCTTTTCCTCCGACCCCATTCTAGCTTGAGGTATTCAGTTCCTCATGGTCCATCCTTATGTCTTAGTCCTTCTTATATTTCCTTATGCATGTATGCTCGTGAAAACTTGATTTTTGAGAAAATGAGTTAACTTCATTGATTTCTTCATGTTTATGAGCATTTGAGTATGAGTTTCATATACGCCTTACGAAATGATGTTTTAGATATGCTTTAACTTGGAGTTGATATGCTTTCCTCCTCGGGTATGTGCATTTATGTGATTGCATTCATATTGGGTTATTAGATCTTCTTCCTACCCTTCTTAAGATGTCTTGAGTTCCATTCAAGGACGAATGTTCCCAAGGGGTAGATATTGTAACACCTCGGATTTGGAAAAAAATGCAGATTTAACTGGTGCATGTTCTCTGGCTGTAAAAGGAAGAGGTTAGTTCACAACTCTGAAAGCCGAAGACGAAGCAAGGAAGGCAGCTACAGAGCAGCAGATAAGGAAGAGATTTAGGCAACTTAATTTACCTACCGGACTCTATGTGTCTACGAAAAGATATTTCTTAAAAGTCAAGTTCCAGTAACCTTTTTACAGCTCACCAAGACGGCTCGTCATCCCACCTACGAGTCGTAGGTAGGTCACATAGGTGAGTTCCATACTTAGTAAAATTTCAAGGGTCAAATTTGGGTTCGACGGAAGTCATGTACGAATTGTAGGAAGACCTACAAATCATACATTGGATACGTCGAAAATGGGTCAATTTTAGGCCCTAATAACCAATCTGATGATAGAATAGTATGGTCCATCTAAGGACCTACAGACCGTAGGTCTAACCATCGATGGGGTCCAACTATTATTTTAAAAAGGAGATTTTGGGTCTTTCCCTAATTATTTCAACTCAATACTATGTCATTTTACCTTCTACCCTTGGCCCTATATAAATGTTTTAAACCCCCAAATTACCCCATTGAACTCATTCTCCTAAATTCCAAAAAGTTGATCAAGTTCTTCCCCAAAATCTCTCTCTCTCAAGCTTGAAGAAGAAGTCTAGGGTTCAAGATCAAGTCTCCAAATTCACCATTGATTGTGGGTTTTTGACATCAAGGTATGATAGTATTCACCTATGGCGTCCTTTCCTCTATAGGGTTCCTAAATTCTCCAATTTTTCAAGTTAGAATCTCCAATTGAAGTTCAGATTTTACTTAGTCTCAGGGTTCTTTTCAATTATGATCTTATTGATTGTTTTATTATGCATGAATTGAGATAATTACATGTTTTTAAATTGAATTTACTTGAACACATGCATGATCCATGATTCCTAGATTTTGTTCATATGATTAAGCTTTTGAATAATGAAAGATGAATTTATTAAGATATGCATGTTTCTTTATGAAATTGATGAAAATGATTTAACGTTGCTTTGAGAGTAAAGCATCGATGTTGTTGTTGTTGTGAAAGTATTTCTAACATACTACTCGAAACATGAATGTGAAAGGGTTTTCTCACATAAAGGATTCATAAGGTTGAAAGGTTTTCTCACCTAAGTTGAATCAAAATTAAGGAGTTATTCTAATGAACTCTAGCTTGGATTGGCTACTTAATTGTGTCTTTCCATGGATAATAAGACAAGTTAAGATTAGTGACTATTCTATGGGATTTACGTTTAGGGACAAGCTACAATTATCCATGTCCCATAACTATGTGATACCATAGGTCTGTCTTAGATAGACATTTGCTAGTGGATCCACCTAAGCTAGACGTTTATGGTTCTTCCCTTGGTAAGTAAGAAAATCTCTTTCAATGTGGGACTCGTGATTGACGTTTCAAAGACACTTCATCCAGTTCTAAGTGTCAACGGTCGTTAATCAGTATAAAACCCAACTAAATGAGTTGAGGTCGAATCCCACAGGGAGCGGTACATGTTTCAGATTCAATTAGGAAGCATGAACATGGTCAAATCAGTCATAGGAATAAAAATTATCGAATAAAGACATCATTCAAATCAGGGGGTGACACCAATGTCAAATGGGGGGTTTTGGTTTGAAATTATCAACTACAAGCAGTAGCAAACAATACGAAATAACAATAATGAGACGGGTTCTTGGGATGTCATTCGATTATAGGCTAATATAGACGAATGGGTAATTGTAACTATTAGAAAATCGCTAGATATTAGTGAGTAAGCCAGGCAATAGAGAAGATAAACTTTATCTCGAACAATTTACCCTGAATCAAGTTGATTTCTCTCGAACATCAACAAGCATGCAAAATAAGAACATCCCATACCTTAGTCCATTCACTCTCTCGAGCTAAATGTGTGGGATTGGGTTTAGGATTCACTCTTTCGAGCTGAACCCAGATCAACCCAATACCCGCAGACCATCAATCAATAAGTTTAGTTTTAAAACCTCTCTCTCGAGCAAGACAAAAATAGAAGGGTAGAACTGCATTTGCAACTACAATTCTTAAATTAAACCACAATTAATGATATAACTCACTTCTAAATAGCATTTAAACTAACAATTAGCAATACCCATAAACTAAATCAACCCAAAAGGTAAAAACAATTACCAAATTGATTATCCATCAACTGGGTAAGTGTAGATTCATCCTTACAATGCTCAAATTCGAAGAATCTCAACGACCCACTTCCAATTTCTCAAAAGTGAAAAACTTTAATTCTTCAAAGCTTAGGAAAAACTAGAGAAAACTGTGTCCCCAGTTACAAACTCAATAATAAACTAAAAACAAATGAGCTAAGATGCTAAACTAAATGTTCAAAAATGTATTGATAGTCGCCAAAAATGTGCTGCGAAGAGTCACTCAGCGAAGTAAGTCGTGCTCGCCGAACCACTCGGCGAGCCGCCCTTTGGTCATTTCCATTGCCCTTTCGCCTTGGCATTCAGCATCCTAAAGGTCTGTAACTTTGAGCAATCCAACATTGCATCGCGGAACCACTCGGCGATCCTCCGACTGCTCCTTTCTCTCGCCAACTTGGTTCTTTCCTTCAGGGATTGGCACACTGGAACTTTAGGTGGTCAAGTAGCCATTCGGTGACTTGCCAAGTGGACTTCGCGATCACCAAGCTTGCCTTTCTTCATTCTTTCAGCTCTCTTTGTTCCTTTTTGCAAATTAGTGTCCCTGCTTTACTCCTCAATCCATATACCTAGAAATCAAGGGTTCTACATCAGTTATTGACACAAAATAAACATTTGAGGACACTAAATCTATATAAATAAAGCCCTAAATGAGTCCAAATCTCTGACACATCAACACCCCCAACTTAAACTTTTGTTTGTCCTCAAGTAAAAATCATGTTTAGTAGTTCAAAAAGGATGTCTGAAACAGTGGTACAAAAGACTCAATCTTGAATGCACACAACAAGACTCAACTTACTCATGCAAGGATCAATTGTGCACTCAAAGATTCAAGTTGTGACTCACTATTATCAAAGATTTTCAAGTACACAATACTTGCTTCAAATGCAAGTTCAAGCTCAACAAAGGTACTAAAATGCCCTCGCAACAAAGATGATTCCATATTCACACACAATTGTTCAATAATTTATAGTTCCGGAATCACATACAACTCTCATACTCATAAAGATGAACACATGCATGACTTTACCCATAGGTTTGCTCTTATTTTCCAATCAACATTCGCTTCAGCTCACTCAAGATAAAAAAAAAAGGTCTTTTCTAGGCTTGTAACGGGGCTGAGTGTAAAGGTATGATCATTTAGGCTCAGTGGCTACTATCCTCATGAAATGTGGTATGAACATCATTTTCCTTCCTTTTCTTCAACATTTTCACTCATGCTCAAAATTCACCACAATATTCATTTCTCATGAAATACCAGACACCTCATTTCTTTTGCAACTGTCACAACTTTTTCGTTCTTTTTCTTTTTCTTCTTCTTTTCTTTCTCTTCTTTTTTTTTGTATGGAGGGGTTCCATCTTTTTCAAGTCCATGGATCAAGGGGGACTTCTTCACACTGCTTTATTTACCTTCTCTTTTCACCACACCCCCAACTTAGGCTTTTGGCCTAACTTGGCTATTCAAACAAACCACATTTCATAAGGATTATGGGTGAATCGATAAAGAGGGGTTACAATTGCATCAAGTTTCTTCCAAGAAAAGGGTAAGGCTCGAATGGGTTCAAGCAAAGTTCACACATCTCACAAGGTTAGCCACAAAAGAGGTATATTGTCAAAATACTTCACTCTTCAAAATTGTTGCCTAAGATCATTTCAAGAGCTTGCATCACTTAGTCAATTGGACCAACAAAGCAAATTCTAGGTGTCATCACACAAGGTTCACGGTAAGCTCATCACACAAGGCATTGGCACCAATATCAAACAAGACTCCACACTTTCGCTAGTGTGCAATGTTCATCACAAGAGACTCATTCGATAATCGGCTAGACACAACGAGATGCAAAAAGTCCACATATTGTCTATGCACCTTCATTTGGCCTCATCGTAGCTGTACATTCATTTTTGTTTGATTAAAAGCATTATTCAAGTCATCGGTATTAATCATAACCGATACTCAAATTTGTAGAAGGGTCAAAAACCATTTGCATTCATAATGAGGAGCCATAGGCTCAAATATCCACAATACAATATCAAAACACAATTTAAAGACAAAAACCCAATAATATATACAAAAGATGTAGTCATTAGAGGTAGGTATGGAAATACCTCACCCCACCACAAACAAATAATGCAGTTGTCCTCAAATACAACAAAATAATAAAAAGTCAATAAAAATGACAAAGAGGGAGGTAAAGAAAGTTCCTGTCTACAAAGTCGCTCCATCTGTCTGGGCATCAGTGCCTGGGGTCACCTCAGCAGCACTGGCTCCACTAGGGCCTGCCATGGATGTCTCTGTCAGCGATATCTGTATTACCAACTGTACAATCGTCGCTTCTAGGTCTGCAGGTCTCCATAGATAGTCTCCTCTTGCACCTCTAGCTGCTCCTCATCTGTCTCTTCCTCCAAATCCTCAGTTGCCACATCATCCATATGCACATCACATCTCCGGTGGTAACCAGAGGCATCTCAGAACTACCCGAGACACCCTCAGTCTCAGCTGCCTCAAATAAAGAAGTGAAGCTTGTAGACTTTAGTTAGTCCACATCATTTCTCAAGTCTGGAACCTCGGCTTTCAAAGCTTTCATCTCTGAAGTAACCCCATATGACTCTCACAAGTCTCTACTATCGTCGTGAGAGCGTCAATATATGTCCAGAGGGGTGTCAATACAGCTAGGATGGACCGCTTGATCATCCAAGGTACCGCGACCTCTAATCATGTAGCCCACACATTGGCAGAATGGGCTAAGTTCCCCATCTTCAGGATCATGGCCTGACTAATCCTGGTGGGCTGGGAAGTAGTAGATAAACCAAAAACCTAGGAGGAAGTAGAAGTGGGAGTACCTGAAAGCCCGGAGGTCGGAGTAGGCAAATATGCTTCTGTAGGTATCGACTCAACATCAACCTCCGGGGATGTATCCACCGGAGCCACTCTCCTCCTGTCTGCCTCCTCCCGAGTGTACTCAGCCTCTATGCGCCGGATGTCTCTGGAGGATGTAGGGGTGACCTCGATGTCCCTCTTCTCATCACGAGGAACTCCAGCACGCCAGCACAGCTCTATAATCAGGACCAGGAATGGAAGGGACGTCCGGCGCCATTTTGATTGACGTTCAAAGACACTTCATCTAGTTCTAAGTGTCAACGGTCGTTAATCAGTATAAAACCCAACTAAATGAGTTGGGGTCGAATTCCACAGGGAGCGGTACGTGTTTCAGATTCAATTGGGAAGCATGAACATGATCAAATCAATCATAGGAATGAAAATTATCGAATAAAGACATCATTCAAATTAAGGGGTGACACGAATGTCAAATAAGGGGTTTTGGTTTGAAATTATCAACTACAAGCAGTACCAAACAATATGAAATAATAATAACGAGACGGGTTCTTGGGATATGATTCGATTATAGGCCAATATAGACGAATAGGTAATTGCAACGATTAGAAAATTGCTCGATATTAGTGAGTAAGCTAGGCTATAGAGGTGATAAACTTTCTCTCGAACAATTTACCCTGAATCAAGTTGATTTCTCCCGAACATCAACAAGTATGCAAAATAAGAACATCCCACACCTTAGTCCATTCACTCTCTCAAGTTGAATGTCTGGGATTGGGTTTAGGATTCACTCTCTCGAGTTGAACCCAGATCAACCCAATACCCACAGACCATCAATCAATAAGTTTAGTTTTAAAACCTCTCTCTCAAGCAAGCCAAAAACACAAGGGTAGAAATGCATTTGCAACTACACTTCTTAAATTAAACCACAATTAATGATTGAACTCACTTCTAAATAGCATTTAACCTAACAATTAGCAATACCCATAAACTAAATCAGCCCATAATCACATAATCACACCCCAAGAATTGGGATTTTAGCTAGACATCATAAAAAGGTAAAAACAATTACCAAATTGATTATCCATCAACTGGGTAAGTGTAGATTCATCCTTACAATGCTCCAATTCAAAGAATCTCAAAGACCCACTTCCAATTTCTCAAAAGTAAAAAACTTCAATTCAAAGCTATCTCACTCGTTCAAAACTCAATAATAAACTAAAAAAATATGAGCTAAGATGCTAAACTAAAGTTCAAAAATGTATTTATAGTTGCCAAAAATGTGCTACGAAGAGTCACTCGGCGGAGTAAGTTGGATCGCCGAACCACTCGGTGAGCCACCCTTTGGTCATTTCCACTGTCCTTTTGCCTTGGCATTCAGCATCCTCAAGGTTTGTAACTTTGGGTGATCCAACACTGCATCGCGGAACCACTCGGTGATCCACCGACTGCTCCTTTCTCTCGCCAACTTGGTTCTTTCCTTTAGGGCTTGGCACAGTGGAACTTTAGGCGGTCAAGTAGCCATTCGGCTACTCACCAAGTGGACTTGGTGATCACCAAGCTTGCCTTTCTTTATTCTTTCAGCTCTCTTTGTTCCTTTTTGCAAATTAGTGTCCTTGTGTTGCTTCTCAATCAATATACCAAGAAATCAAGGGTTTTACATCAGTTATTGGCACAAAATAAGCATTTGAGGACACTAAATCTATAGAAATAAAGCCCTAAATGAGTCTAAATATTGGACTCATCAACACCGGATTCCATGTTAAAGCTCACATGGTCTATGTCGATTAAAGTTTAATCTCCCACAATAATGAACTAAGGTTACTTTCTAAAAGTGTCTCAAATGTGTTTTAAAGATGTTTAGCTTGCATTGACCATGGTTATGACTTATGTTTTCGAACATGTTGTTTTATGATTTATCTTGGTGATTACATGTTATATAAATTCCTGTTAGAATGATTTCACGACTCTTATGCATTGCTATAATACCTGGTACATTCCATGTACTAGCACATACTTTGCCTACATTGTTTCACTAATGTAGGGTCCGACGCCCCTACCTCCCATACTAGTGGCTAGTGATCCCTTATAGACATTGAAGATTAGTGAGCCCTCATATTACGAAGACGGAGACTCTTTTATTACTTTCATGTCTTTTCATTTCAGGTACTATATGTGATGTGTGAGTTACATCTCAATCATTCCTTTGATGTAGTAGATGGCCTTGAGACTTATGTTTACACTTCTGCTACATTTTTTCAAACTCTTTTATTTGAAATGCTACTTTTAAAACTCTTTGTTCTTGTAACGACTCGGAAAATGATAGAGTGAAACTAGAGCCTAACATGTGAGTTTGGAGTCGAGAACTTAATGAAATGATTATATTTGAATTTGACCCAAAAAGTTCTTAAAAATGTGCTTCGGAAGTTACCGGAAACTTGTTT